>JAJHSJ010000008.1:6299841-6380271 GCA_021015155.1 Magnolia officinalis
TCTCATTCTCCCCTTCCTCCTTTAGCATTTCTTCACTCCCTCTTTGAGTTGTGCTAATAAATGTGTTACCAAAAAAATCATATCTTTGAATGCTAACGTCTGGTTGGATAATATGCGGGTACAAGACATGAGGGTTTAGTTAACTGTATACGAATTAACAGTAACAGTTACACCTAACCACTTATAAATACAAATTACTCAACATTCCTGTCTTACAATAGAACTTGAGTCCTAGGACCTTCTTCCTTGGGAATGTTCTATTGTTTTCTTTTAAATTGGTGTTCTCTTTATAATTGAAATGTTTAGTACGTAGAAATAAAATAGAGAATACATAACATTGTTTCCAGGAACAAGGGGTTTTCCATCTATGGTAGGCAGATCCTAGGGGCTCTAGTTGCACACAAGTATATCAATTCAAGGTATAGGCAAGGGAGAATGGGAATTATTTGCAAACTTGATTTGGAGAAAGCCTATGATCTCCTCAATCCTCCACCAAGGTTCCCCCTATAATGTGTGGCACTATAGGCTCTCCCCCCCCCCCCCCCCCCAAAAAAAAAAAAAAAATTGCGGCCTTCAGATGGTTAGTTGGAAGAAACCGAGTCTTGACTATTGACAATCTCCAAAAAAGAGCTATAGTGCTTCCTAATGTGTGTGATGTGCTTGGATGATGCCGAATTTGTAGAACATCTCTTCATCCATGGCTCCTTCATTGGACAAATATGGAAAAGAATTTCAAGCTCTTTGATGTGATGTGGGTTAAGCCACGCTCAATGGAATCCCTTCTTTTTGTTTAGCATGGGGGTGGGGCAGCAGAGTTTGCTATGCACAAGAAGTCTCTTGAGAGATTGGCTCTTCTTGCCACCTTGTGGACAATCTGGGGCAAACGAAATAGTAGGTGCCTCCGAAATGATTCTTCTAGGGTGGGAGAGGTTTCCTTTAAGGTTGTTCTCCTTGTAGTGGAGTGGACCTCTTGTATTTCTTCTGTTAAGGATTGTAATTTTTGCTTTTTGCTTCGGTTGTAGGCTTGTAGGTTTTGCACCATTTTTGCGCTCTCTTAATGATATTTTCATTACTCTTCCCAAAAGAAGAAGAAGAAGAAGAAGAATAAAGCCTATGATCAGGTGCATTGGAAATTCCTAAACTTTACGCTCAAGAGATCATGGCGTGGGGCCAAGTGGGGGAGGATGGATTCAGGAATATGTAAGCTCAGGTACATATTCTGTGTTAATTAATGGATCACGCAAGGTCTTCTTCAGGAGTTTGAGAGGACTGTGACAAAGGGATCTGCTCCCCCATTTTTATTTGTTGTTATGGTTGAGGCTCTTAGAAAATAATGAGTAATGCCAGATCGTGGGGACTGGTGAATGGATTTTCGGTGGAAAATGTGGGCTTCAAATAAAACCCACATGCAGTTTGCTGACAATACGAAGATTGGATGACACTGAGGTGGATCAAGTTGACAATATGAGAGAAGTCATTCGGTGTTTCGAAGTGATCTACGGGTTGAAAATCAAGATTTTGGTTGTCAAATTGACTAGGAGGAAGTGGGCAGATTGGCTAAAGCATTCAGTTGCAAGGCAGGTAGGCTTTCATCCTCCTATCTCAACCTCCTGTTGTGGGGTCCTTACTCATGCCTCAGTGGTAGACTCACAAGAGTTTCAAACACGAGGCCATGGGTTCGAGTACACATTGTGGTGAAACCCGCTATGGTGTGAGGGTGTGGGTGTGTGTGGGGTCTGGGGCGTGAGTGCGTGTGTAAAAAAAAATTTAAAAATTTAAAAATTAAAAAATTAAAAAAAAAATTAAAAAAATTTAAAAAAAAAAAAAAAAAAAAAACTCTTGTTGTGCATTTGAAATCAACGAAGGCCCTTTAGGATAAGGTTGTGTAGAGAATTGACAGGAAGTTATCTAGCTGGAAGGGCAGGTTTGTCTCTGGGAGGGAGATAAACCCTCCTTTTTCTGTTCTTTTTTTCTTTTTCTTTTCTTCTTCTTCCCTTTCTTTCTTTATTTATTTATGGTGAAAGGAGAAAACCCTTACTAAAGTGGCCTTATAAAAAATGCATGCGCGTTACATGTCCATGTTTCAATGCCCGACAAGTCTCACTAGCAGGGCTGGAAAAGATCCGAAGGGATTTTCTTTAAAGATGCTAAGATGGCAAACATATATTCCATCTAATGAATTGGGGAAGGATGCAGACCATAAAAGGAGGTGCACTGTAAGAGGATTGAAATCCACGAACATGGCCGTGTTAGGGAAGTAGCTCTGGAGATTTGGAATAGAAGAAGATGCACTCTGTAAATAACTCATCTCATGCAAATACGAAGTATCTAAGGGAGAGTGGTTTGCCAAAAGCCCTTCAGATGTAGATGATCAGGGAGCACAAAAAGCAATTTTTAGCATCTTGAATACATTAAAGAAGAAAATCAATTCTGCCATGGGTGACGGTTCGAGAATCGGGTTTTGGGTAGACACTTGGCACTCTAACACAGCCTCAAATCTTCAACTTCCCTAGATTGGTCTATCTCTATGGAGAAGGACATGTTTATAGCCCACTAAGTGTTGTAGAAACTCGAGGGACGAAGAATTGGATGGCATGGTTCGATTCTTAGACTTGATTCATTGATGGACTCCCTCCGCACATGATAGGGATGATTGATTCTTCGAATGAGAGAAAGGCAGGCAAATTTTCAGTTTGATCTTCGATGCTATCTAACTCAGCCTAGTTTGGATCATGATTAAAGGGAATTCATCTGGCCTTCCAAAGATCCACCAAGGGTAATTGCTTTCAGCTATTGGAGGGTAAAAGCATGGTTCCCACCTTTGATGATCTTCGAAAAAGAAACATGTTAATGACTAATGTGTGCATCATGATTCATGTGCGTTCATAATGTAATGTTTGTGGATGCATTGGTCATTTGCAAATGTGGTTTGCGCAAGATTCTTCAAGCTCTTTCAGTATCATTGGGTGATGCCTCCTTCGATTGAAAGCTTATTCTTATCTTGGCACAAGGTGGTCTAGGTCCTAGGGTCCAAAAGGACAATCCTCTGGAGATTATCACTCCTTGTCGATCTACTGTCCATTTGGGCCAAGCAGGAAAAAAAATGCTTTCAAAGTCATGCTCAAAGCCTGGAAAAGGTATTTATAAGGGTGATATTGGATGTAATTGATTAGGCTCAGGCCCTTAAGACTTTTGCCCAATCTCCCATTGTGTCTTCTTTTTCTCTTTAGTTGGCTTTGTTTTATGGGTGTTGATTTCTTGTCTTCTTTTTGGGTAGACGCTTAGCGCTCTGCACAGCCTCACATCTTCATCCTCCTTGTGGAGAAGGACGTATATAGCCCGCTGTTTTTCCATGGTGGGAGGCAAAGTTATATGGGAGCCATGTGCTGTAGAACTCAAGGGATGAAGAATTGGATGGCATGGTTGGATTCTTAGACTTGTTGCATTGATGGAATCCCTCTGCACGCGACAGGGATGATTGATTCGTGGAATCAGAGGAAGTCAAACAAAATTTCAGTTTGATCTTCTATGCTATCTACTCGACTCGGCCTAGATTGGATCATGATTCGATGGAATTCATCTAGCCTTCCAAAGGTCCACCAAGGGTGATCTAGACCACCCTGTGCCAAGATAAGAAAAAGACACATGTTTATGACTAATGTGTATCATGAAGCAATGTTTGCAGATGCATTCCTCATTTGCGAGTGTAGTTCGCACAAGATTCTTCGAGCTCTTTCTGTACCATTGGGTGATGCCTCATTTGACTGATGGCTTATTCTTATCTTGGCACGGGGTGGTCTAGATCCTAGGGTCCAAAAGGACAATCCTCTAGAGATTATCACTCCTTGTCGATCTATGGTCCATTTTGGCCAAGCAAGTAACAAATGCTTTGAAAGTCGTGCTTGAAGCCGGATAAGGTATTTACAAGGCAATATTGGATGTAATTGATTAGGCTCAAGCTCTTAAGACTTTTGCCCAATCTCCTTTTGGGCCTTCTTTTTCTCTGATTTCTTGTCTTTACCCATTTACTTTTGTTCTTAACAAATTGAAGTTTTTGGGAGGGTTTTTTTTTTTTTTTTTTTTTTGGGGGGGGGGGACAGTCAAGAAAATACTTAGAACTAGAAGCATCTCTCCTTTTTAGTAGCACAAAACACAATATTTTTTTTAAAGTACCTGAGGAGAGGCCAGCGATGCCTGTTGTGGCAACTGTTGTTGCCTCATCGCCGCAGGATGGCTCATGCGTTGTTGGACATATGAAGAGGGCCCGTTCGCTCTGAGTTGCGTGCTCAAGCCAAGCGACATTCCAATCGGCCCTTGCAACGACTGCCCTGTAGAATTAGCGGAGTGGAATTGGGAATTTTGAACCAAGGCTGTCTTTTGCCTCTGCTGCAATGGGAAAAAAATCATTAGAAAATCTTTCTTCAACACCTAATTCATGACCACGGAATATCATACATTTCTTTGATAGTTATGTGTATCATATTCCGTAGTTATCACACAATTAAGACAGACGTATTATTACTTTCTGGCAATGAACCAGCTCCAGCCTGGTAAAACCATCATTTGGAGTGGCAAAAATCAACATGTTGGCCTAAACCAGCAGCACTTCTGTTCAGTCAAACTGTTCATCAAATAGGGCCGACCTTCCAGTGATCCAGAGATTCCAGACTGTTCGTCTAGTGGGCCCCACCCGTGGATGGTCAATGGACAAGAACGAGAACCTACTCCTCTGAAGAATCCTAGCATGGGTCAGCGGACCTGATTACGTTGAGTACAGAGTGTGTATGTTTTACTTTTACCCATCCCTTTGCAATCCGATAATAACATAGCCAAATAACTGGATGTATAGGATTGTCCTATGAGGGTGTCCTCCTGCAGAATTTGACCACCATCTTTGATGCCCACCAGATGGAGAACATGGATCACTGGAATGTGGGCCACACCATCGGGGAATCCTGGACCTAGCGAAAATGTCACTAGTTCAGGCCAAGCATTTCATTTTTTTTTTCTCAAGCAAACAATTCCACCATCTAAATGAGACAGCCATCAATCAGGGAATTGTCAGAGTTCCACATATCAAATAAAAAATAATAAAATAAAAGCACCCAAAATAATCTCAGGGTTTGCATTTCCATCCTAACTACAATTGACCAATCCAAAAGCTAAGATTGAGAGAGAGAGAGAGGGAAATGAAATTCAGTTACCGGCGCAAGCAACTGCGACTGCATATTGAACTGAGCAGAAGCCTGCCCAGACAACATGGGAAGGTGCCCGCCCGCCTGCCCGGCCTGCCCGATCAGCCCTGACCGCGACATCCCGCCACCCAACTGCTGCTGCTGCTGCTGCTGCTGGATGTGGGTCCCACCCGAATTCCCGAAATTCATCTGCCCATAGATCCCGGCAGCCTGCTGCCTCATCGTGTACTGCGGCTGCTGCTGCTGCTGCTGCTGCTGGATCGCATTGATCCTGGGCATTGACGTAGACCGTTGAAGGCTCTGCTGCAACTGGAAACTCGACGAAGATGTCAGATTGTGCTGTTGCTGTAGCTGCTGTAGCTGCTGAAGCTGCTGCTGCTGTTGCTGCAGCTGCTGCTGCTGTTGTTGTAAGGAGGGGTTCATTTGCTGTGGTTGTTGTTGTTGTTGTGTTGTTGCTGGCTGCTGCTGCTGCTGTTGTTGTTGCTGTTGTTGAGAGAGGGTGAGTTGGGGAGAGGAAAATTGGGGGAGTTCCATGGATGAAGGAGAAGGGGGAATTTGGGGGGAAGGTAGGTTAGGGTTTGTATGATTGGACGGTTGGATGGAGTCTGTAGTGGGGGTTTGGGTTGGAATTGGAAGGTGTTGAAGCGGTTTGGGGGAGAGGAGTTTTCCGTCGCCATCGTATATGAGAGAGAGAGAGAGAGAGAGTTCCGTGTCGGGGTTTCAAAGAAAGAGAGAGAGAGAAGGACTCGATTTTTATTGAATGGGAGAGAGATAGGGCCAGACGCGTCTGACTAAAATGATAGAAAAAGACGACTCCCGTAGGCGCATTGCTGTGGGGACAACCATTCTTTTGGGCGCGGCTTCGGGGATCGGATCCCTGACCGTGGGGCCCATCTTGATTTATGTAGCTTACATCCACGCCTTCCATCCTTTCTAAAATATCATTTTAGGGTATCATTCCAAAATGAAGTAGATTCAAATCTTATGTGGACCACACCCAGGAAACAGTGGTGATTGAATCCCCACCATTAAAATCTTCTTGGGGCACCGAAATGTTTATTTACCATCCAACCCTTTGATGAGGTCATAATGACCTGGATGAAGGGTTCACACAAATATCAGCTTGGTCCGAAATCTTTGTAGCCCATGAGAAGTTTATAATGGTCAATCACCCTGTTTCCTGTCGTATGGTCCACCTCTGTTTTTATGTTTTGATATGCTTCATTGATTTTTATCATGCCTTAAAATGAGCTGTCATGATACTGCATGATATAAAGAACATACATCGTGGTTAGCCCCACAGTCATGGATCCCACCCAACTCGTGATAACCGGAGTCATAGTGGGCCCACCTTGATGTATATGCCTGACATTCATACGGTTCACCCATCTTGATAGCTTATTTTATTGTATGGTCGAGAAAATGATCAGAAAATGAATACAACAGTGATTGATCATGAAAACCTTTATTTATAGGCCACGAAAGTTTTGGATCTAGCTAATATTTGTATACCTTCGTCCAGGTCTTTGCAACCACCTTATCAACAGATTGGATGGTAAATAAACATTTTGGTCGCTATCGATAAGTTTTTAATTGTGGGTATTTAATTATACATTCGTGTGATATGGTTCAACCAGGATTGAATTTGCTTTTTTTTTATCAGGTGCTAAAAGGATCTATAAAAACAAATGAATAGCATAGATTTAAGGCACATACATCATGGTGGGCCCATAGTTAGGGATCCACCAACTCAAGTATATCCCATCAAAGCCGTGTCCATAAGGATCGTGATCATAAGAAATACTTTCTTACTCTAGCAGAATGTGTTGATGATACACAATAGTTAGAAATTAATGGGAAATGGTAAGCTTGGCATAAGTTATTGTTGTTCAATTCGACACATGGGCACACAGGCACATAAGCACGCGTGTTATGAATGGACTGAATTCAGTCAAATGTGTGCAATTAAGAATAATGTTAGGCATGCTAGAGTTGTATTCGACTCGAATCAATTAAACGCTTGTAACCCCATGTGCCAAACTAACTGAATTAGCACCAGGCATGTTAAGGTTGATCAGGATCTAGAAGGAGATAGTTAGTCATTTGGAATATAATCTTCTTGCCATGCGCTCATGACTTTTTTCTTTCACTAGTGATGGTATTTTTGGTTTTTAAGTAATGCGATGATGGACAAATAAGACTAAAAATTAGAGAGTAGATCGTTGATTTTCTTAATCAAGGAAGATGATAAGTACATCAGTAGAAATGAATTTAGGCTAAGTAGAGAAAAATAATTATAATTACCTATGACTGCTTGTGTTGATAGAACAATCGAGGTATTTAGTATGTAGGATGTGACTGGTGGTGTGATCCGCTAAGTAAGAACTTCGCGATGAATGAGATTCAATGATGAAGGTTGTGAAATTAATGTACTCTTGAGGTGTACTACAACAAAGGTGCTTGACAATAGTGAATATAAGCTAGACTAAGAATTTTGATCTTGCCACGGCATGGGCAAACACAAGGGGTCGTTTGGTAGCATGGATTTAGGGGGATTTGAGAGGGTTTCAAATCCCCTAATTGCTTGGCACCATAAAGTAACTGGGGGTTTCAAATCCCCTTGGATAGGGATTTCAAATCCCCTCGGATAGGGGATTTGAAATCCACGGTGAGAGTTTGGATTACATATAAAATCCTTTCAAGAGTTCCATGTGTAACGTGTGTCACTAGATTATTATTCTACTGGGCACATGGCCCACCAATGATATCCTGAAACAATTAGATTATCAATTGCATCAATATAATTACTTTAATATGATGATTAACACCGTCTAAACATTGTCCATGTAGATCAATGGTTAAAAATCGTTGGTTAGTCACTCGGAAATGATCTTGTGCTTGTGGCCTATTGGAGACTTAAAATTTCATCATTTTTTAGCAAAGTATATATTTCAGTGGGCTTATTACAACCATTATGTCAAAACATTACATACGCTATTAATTAGAGATATTAAAGTTGATTTAGTGATTAAATTCAAACCCATTAAATATACCATGCATAGCTACTTTGGGATTAAAGTTGATTCTCAATCCAAGGTGTCAAACACAATTAGAGTTGGGCATGTTTGACCCGATCCGTTGAATCCGACCCGATCCAACCAGATCTGACTTGATTCGAACCGAACCGATGGCCTGGATCGGTGCAGTTCGAGTAGGGTCAGTCTAAACCGACCGTTCATCAGATCGAGTTCGATTCAATGCCAATCCGGACCAATACGATCCAGAATCCGATCCGATTGGATCCGATCCGATCCGGTCATATAGTATGAAGTTAAAATAGATCGAGAAATAAAGGGCTGAGGTTAAAATAGAGCCATTGGATGTTTACATCATCAGTGCTTCTACTTTTTCAGATGGTATGGTCCACTTGAGCTTTGGATATGCATAATTTTTAGTTCAACCCCTAAAATGATCTAGAAAAATGAATGGACGATGTGGATCAACCACATGCATTCACGATGGGCCCACGTGCACGCCAACTATACTACCGTGTGTGGCCTGGATAAATTTCAAATTAATTGCTTGTATCACACGTAAGATACTGACAAGTGACAGGTTGAGTAGCCAATGAGACTCCTACCAAAGTGACGTCACCAGGTTTGTGGGACCCACCATGATGTATGTGTTATATCTACACTGTCCATCAATTTATAGAGATCGTTTCAAGCCATGAGACAAAGAATGAGTCAGATCTAGATTTGGAGTGGACCTCACCACAGAAAACAGTGGGAAGAGTGACTCCTACCGTTGAAACCTTCCTGAGGTCCACTATGATGTTTATCTAAGATCCAACGTGTTCAAGTTAAGACAGACATGAAAGAAGGGAAAACACAAATTTCAGTTTGATTGAAAACTTTTGTGGGCCGTAGAAAATTTTAATGGTGGGCGTCACTCTCTCCACTGTTTTATGTGGTGGGGTCCATTTGAGCTTTGGATCTGACTCATTCTTTGGCTCCTGCCCTAAATTGATATCTCCACATGAATGGACGGTGCGGATACAACACATATATCATGGTGGGTCCCACGGAACTTGGTCACGTCACTTAAGTAGGGAGTCTAGGCTCTAGCCTCTAGCTACTCAACATGTCAGTAGGCAGTAGCTAATCCGTGTCCCACATAACCTACACAGGACAAGCTGTTGTAGTCTCATAGATACATGTCGTGCGAAGACGAGCATGTACGCGCCTCGAGCTCCGAGTTGTACGAACGACCCAAATTAGATCAAAGTTACATGGGCCCCACCATAACGTTTATTTTCCATCTAATCTATTAATAATGTTAAAAATAACTATGGCCTTCCAACGACGGATGAATCTAGGTGCATTGATGGTATTGGGCACACGTGGTTATGTTATCATTAAATTGGAACCGTTAATCTGTGTCCCCACCAATTTTTTACTAATCTACAAAAAAAAATTACTGAAAATAAATATCTTGATGCCCATTTTTCAACCAGAATATTAAAAAATGAAGAGAGAAATTTTGGATGGTCCAAAATAAAAGGGGAAAAATGACTATTAACTTAATTGATTGATACTTCAATTTGTGTGGATTGTGGAACCTGCGTCGTCCGTTAGTAGGGCCCTACCTTCATCGACTCTGTGATTACTTGCACGTTGGAGTGGAAACAGATCGAGACATGTGAAATGCACAACGTTATAGAAACTCCTCAATGGACAGGAATTATGCCATTCCTCGTTGAAAATGTGATGGAGACGCATATACTTCTGTCCCACCAATATGGCATGCTTTCCCAGGATTCTCGTAGTTCATCAGCCCCGAATAATTGACTGGTCCATTAATCAGGTGGGCCACATAAGTATGAGAAAATGGGTGGCTAAAACAAATCAACTGGTGTTCCATACTCATCATATTTACGTAGCCTGATCCGAACGGTACCCAAACTCGATCCGATTCGGTTTTCCTAACCGAGTTGGACTCGGTTCAGGTTAGGCTAGCAGTGCATCAGATCGGATTGAGTCAGATGACCTGAACTCGGTCCCATATCGGATCGAGTTTGTGTCAGGCCATGAGAATCCAGACCGAGTCGAGTTGGCCCCAATCCGATCCGACTCGGTCCGATGCCCAACTCTAAACACAATAGAAGGATTTCAAATCGAGGGGGTTTCAAATACAAGGGGTTCCAAATAGGTCCTAAGTTGAACATCTAAACTAATAAGCTAAAACTATGATAAGTAGCATTATGTTGTAAAGATTGAATGATTGTATATGATGAGAGGTTGTTGCTCTTGATTGAGTACTACCTTTATAAACTTGGAAGGGGGTGGCCGAGTTATATTTCCTCGTCGTTCCCTCGAAGATGACTAGGTCGTGTCCCAACATAATTCGAATTCTTTCATGCCATCGTGATTTGACCTCCTTTTAATCTCGGATAAATCCATATTATAATTCTTCGTAGTTTTCAAAAAAGCATTGATATCTTTTAAAAGTGTTTCTTTTTGATACGTGTGTGAGACAACCTTGTCATGCTTATCCTAGATTGTGAGTTGGCATTGACAAAGTTAAAGTAGCTTGCTGCATACATTGTAGGTTACATGTGCCACTTGTGTGACAATTAAGCGTCCTTCAAGCAGTGTCCCTCTCATCTCAAACACAATTATGTGCATGGCTTTGTCATACCGCTTTTGGCGGGTTACATATCGCCGAATGATGTGAATCAAAGATTCTTAAGGCACTAGAGCAATTTGCCTCTCATCATTCGTACAATAGTGCCAACATCTTATTGGACAATGTGGATTGCACCAAGCCAGGTGTAAACACAAGTAATTCACAATAGATCGCCCAACAATGCATATCATCTTATATGTATCAACAACTAAAAGTTATTTATATTGATTTATTTAGTTAACACATGTTTTGACATTTATGGGACATAAAAATAAAAACATCACATGGTTTATTTCAAAAAACATGTGTCCACGGGTTAGAGTGTGAGGATTGTCAAAAGGCCTAATTTTTATATTGTAATTTAGAACCGTTTGGGATACCATCAAATAAGTTACTGTAACGCCCTGAAAACCGGGGGTCGAGTAGAAACCCAACTCCCGAGTTCCAACACATCACTTATGCAGCATATCTAATGATGATTGTATGTTGTCTGTATTGATACATAAAACATGAATGAGATTAAGCTAAATCAACAAAACATAATCCAGGGACAATTGTAATATGCAAGTGGAAGACTGAAACGAATATGTATAACTTTATAAACCAGTATAGGTCCCCAAAGTATGTATGCGTTGCCAGATCAATAATTGCGAGTATTGTTTCAAAATACAAAATGTCAAAAAAATGTGATAGTCCACTACAAGTATAACCCTGAAGCCCCGTCGATCAGAACGGTCTATATAAACCCGCCTGAATACTGCATATATGAGAAAACATCCTCATCGTCTGCGAAGTCTAACTCCGCCTCATCAGTCGGGTCTCTATCTGCAACTAAGATAGAGTCTGGTTGGTGTTTAAAACGCTGTCCTAGAACGTGGGAGTGAGTGATCAACTCAGTGGAACAATAAAGCAAAGGTTAACATGCTATCAATTCAGTCAAGCAGTAATGATAAAACAATACAATTAAACATCTCTAAGTACTCTGATTAATGCAGGAATGGTATGTATATGATGCATGCCCTCACCTGCACTCCCTCTGCGATCTTCATCTAACGGTCGCGCATGTTAATCACTCCCTTAGTGCTCTCTATTCAACACCAAACGGCACATGCAGTGTGGTGCATGAGCGTGATTACCAAGTTCTTATTAGTCCTTTTCATACAGCATGATTGGAAAACTAAGGTACCTCCCTTATATCAATACCCAAACAATAATCCATTATAGGATCGTCAGTCCTAGTAAATCTCATACGAAGTTGTGGTTCTAGGTCAGTGCAAAGGGCTCGTCACCTGATCAGTGCAGGCTTAGTTTATACTCTAGTTGTTACGGAAAGGCTCGTCGTCTTATCGCAGTCTTAGAGTATGCTCGAGGTTACTACAAAGGGCTCGTCACTTGATTAGTGTAGGCCGACAACTCGAATACAACGTCCCATACCACCGTATTCGGTTCACGAACTTATGTTGCTCACTGGTCACTACGGGTGAACTCGTTGCCTCGGCGTAGGCCGACAGCTCGACCACGGTCTCTTATACCACCATGTCCGGCTCATGAGTCTTAGTGGATCGAGGTACCCAGGTTAACGGGGTTTCCATTGGTGAGTTTGGTACCCTAGGTTCAAGCAGTAGCGTCCAAACATGGTGAACATACATCGGGCCAATCAGGTTACTTGACGAGCTTGACTAGCACGAGCGCACGTTGAGTTGATCGACATGAATGCGTAAACACTCCGTGTGGCTTAACCACTGTCGACATCCAAGTCTCACTCTTCAAATTCGTCCATCTATGTAGCGAGACACCCTCAGCCACCAATTCGAGGTTCGTTACCGATTGCTTGGACTATATAAGCCCCCCACCACATTCAATTATAACAGAAAATTATATGAGATAATCAGAGCAGTAATGGATCAATAATTCCAATCATACAAGCATTTGAGCATTTTATGGATTGCAACTTAAACATGAATTCACACATATGCATTCCATACCTAAATAGACACTATAATATAAAATACATGGAGAAAATCATACACATAATTAAGGTAGTTAAGAATCATATCTCAACACTCATACAAAGTATAAATTACTAACTACTAGTTCATTCAGACACTTTTACAAACACTTAGTCTACGCATTCCAACATACATGACGTATGTTGGTTATAATATGAATTAGGGCAAATCTTTTCGTTAAGGAGTCGTCGCCTATACGACAATCATATACCTACGACAGTTAGTCATGGCGAGCACGAATACAAATTCTATACTCATTCAAACATTTTCACAAATACCTAGGCTACACATTATAACATACACGACGTATGTTGGCATAACATGTATTAGGGTGAATCCTTTCGCCAAGGAGTTGTTACACATACAACTAGCATATATTCGCGGCAATTTATCATGGCAAACATAATTTCAAATTTCATACGTATACGATCATTTCTACCAACACCTGAATACAATATATTCAACATAGTTCATGTATATCTGTATCGTGAAACAAACAACGCATTTGGCATGTGAAATGGCACCCACGTCAGTAATAAATCATTAACCGACATTGAAAGCCTTGAAACCATACCTATACGTTTATAATCCGTACCTTTCCTGGTAAACGCGTAACGAATTAAGTTTAGACACTAAGTTTTTGTCAACGATAGAATGACAACCTATAGCATGAATTAGGTTAGCTATTTCATCACTTACACTATCTGAAACCCTAAAACATATTAGGGTTAGATTTTCTTACCTAAGAGCGGGATCGGAATTGCCCGAATAGCGATACAGGAATGATGGATAAGCACGTGGAACGGCGAGATTGAGTCCCGAGAACAATCTCCCACACTCTCCCTCTCTTTCTCTTTCTTTCCTTCTCTTTTCTCTCTCTTCTCTCTCTAGGGTTTGCAAAATCGTATGTGAAGGGAGAGAAATGGTTTAAGGCCCTTATATAAGCCCAGAACTGACCGAAATGGCCCCAGGGCCATGGTATACTTAGGTTACAGCCAAATGGGGGTTGTTTCGATCCAACGAGTACTTCTGGAGGCCCCTTTTCTGCGTGCGGTCGGACTTAAGCTCCCTGGCATGGGATCTAGGTCGAGTTAAGTTTTCGGCCCGATCGGATTTATAGATCGACCGTGGCGGACCAGTTTCAGTTCAACGGTCACTGACACTCGATCAGGGCCACAAGTATGCTGACATGTGTTGAAAATTTTTCCTGATCTGAGGGTGTAATTGGGTCAGATTCTGATGGTCTGAAAGCTTAGATTTGGCCTGCAAGCGAACGGTCCAAATCACTTAAATCTGAGTTCAATTTCTAAAGATATTCACGTTTCTCACACACTTCGTTCTGAGTTCAAGTTGTGCATTTCTGGGTATCATTAGGACTTGATTTCCGAAATGGTTGTCAAGCCCAGTAAAGCGGTCATAAGCGTTTAGTTTTGTGGTCATCGGACTTTCGACGTGCGGTCCAGGTCCGATACGAAGTTTCAATGTGCTCCCGAGAGCAACTAGGTAATGAGATTGATCCTAGATTTCAGGATAATGTAGCGTTGCTGATTCTGCAAGTTCTGGGTCCTGCAGTTCGTATTTAAAGTGGTTCAAGCGGATTTCACAGCTAATCTAGTTTAGCACTAGTTAATTTCGTCTAATTTCTAAATGATTTAGTCCTAAGTGATTTCTGCCTGAGGTGGTACTCGAGTCTTTGTACGGATTTTTCCAAGACGTTACAGTTACTTTTTCTACTTACATCAGTAGATAAGTAACTTATTTAAGACAAGTAAGTTTAGTTTACGATCAATTATAGGTAACTTTTCTACTTAAAGTTACTTAATCATTTTAGTTTAATAAATATAAACCAATATAAGCTACTTAAGGCATAAGTAACTTATTTTAAAGTAACTTTGATCCAAATGCCCCTTTAACAACAATGGATTTCATAATTTAATCAATTTATTTTGAGTTAATATATTCCACGTGTATCATTTGAAGTGCTTGTGTATCAAGCATCATATGTAGCTAGAGTATTATACAACTCCTCGTTGATCACAAATGTGGCGTACCGAGATTCCATATATACGATATATGTGGGACCTTTAATATTTGTGTGTAATCTAAATTGTCCATAAGATGTGCGCCCATGTGTTTATCTAATATCCCAAAAAAAAACCTAATAAAAAAATTTAAGTGTACCAGAGCACAAGGAACAAAGAAGATCAATGGTGGGAGGGCACCCACCATAGAAATTTTCATATTATGTTTGTGGACCAAATTTCTTTATATGTACCTATTTGAAATATAGGTCATGTATGACATATCTTCATCTAGCAATACAATGATCGGTTTGAACTAATTACATAACTATCAGGGTCGGGCCCACACTATAGTGGGTGTGTGTACACAAATTTACGGGGCATGAAGTACCATTAACAACTAAGGATATAGTTATATTAGAAGTAATTTATTATTCTTTGACAGCAGAATTAAAGAGACGTGGGTAGTGGGAGAGCCATACAATAGGTAGATTCTTCCCACGACCAGTCTATTTTAAAGGAGTGTCTAGTCACTGACTCTATGCATATTCATACGCACCGCTCTTCCCATTAGAGAACTTAGAAACGTAGGTGTGATAGAGGTGGAAAACTTACGAGAAACCATCTTCTCCAATGACTTCGACAAATAACATAATGGTCGATCAATGTATGTTTACAAAACACTTGCATGTACTGATTTAATGCAGGAGAGATTGTGGTACCCGTTGTGCTTTCAACAATTGGTATTAGAGCATACCTTGCACCAATATCTTAGATCTTATAGCGATTTAAGGGTTTTCTCTTTTATATCTTATTTGTTACTATTCATATTTGGGATCGCCAATCGCGAACCTTTTTTTTCTATGCAAGTGCACATTGACGGTGTTGGTGGCTAATGCATGGGCTTGTGTCAATGATCAACAACCCCTTTATCGAAATCAAACGGAAACCCTCCTTGTAGGAGGAATCCATTGAGTGACATAACAATAAGCATGTGGAATTGAAAATGGATTTCTAAAACCCCACCATAAGATTGTGCACAATCAAACAATCTTGAACCCTGATAGCATAAGATCCCTGCGATTAACCCATAGCGGTAAACCATGTTAAGTTATGGTCGTAGTCATCTTGTATGAACATTGTCCACCCAACCGACAACCATGATCTAACCCTCACACGGCTTGATTTTGACGCTATAATTAGGGGTTAGCAATAATAACGACATGATTTGGAGTCGGAAGGCATGGATTCCGATGAGCTTCCCCAATAAATAAATAAATAAAATAAAATAAAATAAAATAACTCTTACCACTCGCTGCTTGTCTTCAGCTTCGTTTTGAGACACGCAGTTGTCGTGAGTTCCTTCTGCCGTGGGAGATGCGTCTTGCAGCATATGAACATGGTAGAGGCAACCATTCTCAGTAGTGGCAGAGGCGACCGAGGAAAGCAGCTCGATTTCAGTTGCTAGTGGCCATGGTGTTGACGCCAATGGAGAAGTTGGGGGCGATGGTGGTGGAAGATGGTTGTGTGTGGCAGGGCTCAAGAGTACAGTGCAGTAATTTGTTTAGGGGTGAATCTATTGCATATGATGACCGAGCCTACTTTGCGGGCTTAACAAGCTTTGGACTTATTTTTAGGCATGGTTTTTAGCCCATATTTATCTTATTTAGGGCTCAATTTGAGTTCTTTGAACGAGATTGGGTTGAAGTTTTGGTGTTTGCAACTGACCGAGTCTTGGGCCATTTTAAGTTGATTCCAGGCCTGGTTCCTAGCTCATTTTCAACAGATCTAAGGCCCAGTCTTAACGCATGTCCATCATTGGTTTGTTGTTTTATGGCTGCCAGTCAGGGCGAGACTAGGGCTTGTTTCCTAGATTTTAGGGTTTATTTACATAATCATTTTGGGCAAGTTCATTAGGCCTCCTCTGGACTTGTTTTACACTTTTGTCGTACATTAAGAAACCATTTTCCATCATTGTATTTGAGTTGATCTAAGATAATCTACCTCTTTAGTGGGTTAAAATATGAAGTTTTGATTTATTTTAGTTGAAATGAGTAGATAGGTTATGTTCATTAGTTATGTATACTTTACATTAAATAATTGACGAATGACAATATTTAAACCCATGTCATACTGAAATTTGAAAGGACTATATTTGAACTTAACAAGGCATATTTGGATTATCGACAGCGGTTACTTAGGCCTAATTTTATTCATCCTAGCTTAAGGGCATCAGACAAAAATTATGGGCGTCATGCTCATCCATTGTATAAGGGTCCATGCATTGCCAATGGCTAGACATACTACAGATAGTGACCCATATGGCTCAGTTCACATCTCTCATTGTCTATGGACATTAATAATATCCATCAGATGGGCAATTAGATTGGGTGAGATCCTAATTTCTAGGTCTTAGTGGGTACCCTTAGTTACGCGTTCTACTGAATTGGTCGTAATCAAGGATACTCATTGGCTCTTAGATTCAAGAGCATTGTCTATTGTCATGCATCAAGGATCAATTAGGTGTCGTTTATTTTCAAACAGGTGGGGTAGATAGTGTTAACAACATTGGATCAAATGGTCCATCTTGCCACAAAAGTGTTGGACTGTTTAGGTATACATTGTCGACATTCAGTCAACTTCGAATTGTGAAGACTGTTCACATGTTGCGACCTCAACTCAAATGAATGAGTCATAATAATGTACCAAATTTCACACAAGAATTCGACGATTAAGCCCATCATTATCGGTAATCTAGTCGAATGTCCACTGATTAAATAAAATTTAATACAATAAAGTGTCTTTTATTGATGCTTGAGGTTTAATGAGATCTTTACTTAACACGAGCTATTACGCATTTTATGCAGTAATGAATATTGGATCTATTATCTTCTAAATTAAAAGCCTCCATACCCTTAATAACACCGACTTTTTGAAATGCAATAAGGCGTTAAAAATTACACTTGGATGTATATAATTAAACTTATCTCCAAATGAGGATCGACTTCCATAATCCCTCTGAATTTAGTCGTGCTTGTGATATTGCCAAATATAACAGGTGGGAACGGATCAACAGGCTGAGTATAAAAATCCTAAAGTCTTTTTTTGCGGGGGTATACTAGAGAAGGAAAATGTGAAAGAATTCATCGAATAAATTGGAAAGAGATCTATCAAATTCGATAAGGTAAAGACTATAACAATTATTACTGAATTCGTGTTTCTAAAATATAATGGCGATGGAATTAGGGAGCACATCATAAAGATGACCAACTCGCGACTAACTAGGGCACTCCGGTTAAACATTATATAAGACGTAGTGGTCTGCATTTGTGTTGATTTATCTTCATTCTAATTTCAGCACTTACAATGTCAATTATAACACCCAGAGGGAAAAATGAAACTTGACTGATCTAATATCGCACGGCGTGCGAAAGGAAGAAAAGCTTAGGCGGGAGTGACTAGAGTGTACTCATCTCGCGTACTCCTTTAAAGGGAATAACCCAGAGATTTTTTTTTTTTTTTTTTTTTTTTTAAAAAAAAGAAGCCCAGGAAACAATGGTAAAGATAAGGTAGCAAGCGATGGTGCAGAGTCGAGAGATAAAAACTAAACGGTTGGACCCTAATACTTATGTGATCAAGAAAGTCAATTAAAGATATAATGTTATAAGTATAAAGCTTAACTCATGACGAATAAAAAATATAAAGCTAAAAAATCTTGTATAATAATTTATAAGGTTTTAATTAATACACATTTGTCTTGATGTTGATAAATTTTGGACCAAAACTCAAGTGTTGTATTTCGTGCAGTGGCACATAAATATCTAAAGACCCGATGATGTGGAGCACTACATATTCAATGGGCAAGATTGTAACACCCCGTATATTTCTACTCGTTCCTACCTTATATATGGGTCTTACCTCTCAAGAACCGTATAAGGTTGACTAAATACTCTCAGGAACTTAATGACTTCGCCCAATCACCTAAATCTTAGGCCTAACCTTTAGATCCATTAATCTATGCCCAAGAACTAGGTGACCCACCGCTGACTAATTAGAAAAACTATAACTTAATAAATATCCACCCAAAATCAAAATAAATAATGGATTAGATCTTGATTATCCCATACACAAAACTTAATTGGCTAAATTACCTTTACAACCTTCTAATCAATGACAGAATAATTAGAGCCAAATCAGAAGAGAGAGAGAGAGAGAGAGAGAGAGAGAGAGAGAGAGCTAAATTTGGAGTTTTGTTACAGATGAAGGGAATTGCTGAAACACACCTCAAGAGTTACCTGATTCCTACATTTAATCCACATATATATGAAATATTAGGTAAAACTCGCACCCTACAATGCAATTGAATAAATAATTTATAAATTTTCTATTTTTACTTGAATTTCTCATAAATTGAATTAGGGAAATTAAATTTCTCTCAAATTCCCAAACTTAAGTGCAAACTAGACTAATAATCTCTATCAAAAGGTGACGATCATTCCTTCTATGTTTTCCTTTATCAATCGTTAATAGTTTCAATTAATGATTACTTGATTTTGTTGAATTTGCTTATATTATAAATGCTAGAATATCTTATTATTATAATCCTTACGCTATTTACTATCGAGATGATAACATGCTTGATAAAATGTCTGACTTATATGGATTTATGCAATTAGAATTCGTTGTGCTATTTGATATGTTATGAGTATATAGAATTGCGTGAATTGCTGATCAAATATTTATATGTATTCTTGATCGATTTATTGTAATGTTGTATAGCATGCTATGTGCTTGTAACAATGTTCATAATATTATGTATTATGTACAATTGCATTGATGTGGATCAAACTATGAAAACTGTTGAGTAGCAGACTACCTGCCTTTGGTTGGCTATCACAGACTTGTTCGGTCGACCGAGACAGAACACAATCGATCAACAGTAGCTAAGGCTACATGGGTTGTTTTACACCCAATGTCAGTTTTGCCAAAGCTCTCAATCTTCCACCGATTAAGTCCAATTTAGAGTTGACCATTAGTGTGTTTTATTGAATATGGGATACCACGATTTCTTTTAAATTGAAGTCTAAATTATAATCGTTATTGTAAGTTTATTTCATAAGTAAAGTTTCATAGGTTGGGTATGGTGGCATAGGACATTATGTTCGAGTTGTTGACATATGCTAGGTGACGAGCCCCAATAATATCTAATGAGCACCAATGAAGGTGGTGAGCCCTACCATTTCTTTGTTAGTCTTAGATGATGAGCTATTACTATGTGATTAAGTTATGGGTGACAAGCCTGTACCTTTGATTTGATTATTTGTATTCGGTATTAGTGACGAGTCTTACCATGTTAATTATTTATTTGGGCGACGGACCCCTATATTTATAATTATTATTCATATTTGATATTCGTGCGACAAATCCTAATTTGGATAAATGGACACTAACGACAAGTATGTGATCCAGTTTATTTGATTTGTGATATATTATGGTATCATAATTTTCTTAATACGATTATATATAAATTGATTAATAAAGGCTTGGTTAAAAG
This sequence comes from Magnolia officinalis, assembly GCA_021015155.1. NCBI lineage: Eukaryota > Viridiplantae > Streptophyta > Magnoliopsida > Magnoliales > Magnoliaceae > Magnolia > Magnolia officinalis. The sequence continues at coordinate 6,320,309 of JAJHSJ010000008.1, forward strand.
CATGTATATCATGATATTTGTGGGTAATGTTGGTGACGGGGCACATTATTGTTGATTCAGAATTGCATTACAGGTAATATTTATAATGAACCATATTACTGTAGTTTTTTATATTTTTTACTGGTGATTTTGGCGACGAGCCATATCACCGTCGGTTTAGATTACTCTGGGGATAACATATCATGACATACATGTATTTGATTAATTAAAATAAGAAATTTCTTGTTATGTTGTGTTATCACTACTTGTACTTGATTGTGTTGATATTGTGAGTAACTTGAAGGAATGGTAATTGTAACGCACCGTGTTTTCAGGACCCGAGTATATATGACTCGATTCCTAAAAACTCGAGTGTTAACCTTAAAGGATGGTCAAATTTGAGTGTATTTTTTTCTTAATTATCCTTTATTAGAGTAAGTAGATGAGCGTAGAGAGAACAAATTAACATAAGGAAAATTTCATTATCATTAAAATATAAAAGCAGCCCATAATAATTTATACAAACCAATGTCTCAACATTAATATTTACAAGATTTGCGTACATAAGAAATAACAGAAAACATATAAATGTAAGTCACATGACCACGCAGCTCCTCTTAGCAATATGGTCGTGCATACATGGCACCTGCACAACTCCTCATCAAGTCTGATCATATACATCATCTGGGCCACCTGTTCTACCTGTACGGTTGTATATTTGATGGATGAGTGGCCAGCTCAATGTGAATTTTTCTTAAGATTACACACCACCGCATTAGGTAAGCATAGTTATAAAACAACAAGGCAATCAAAACAATACATGATGCAGTCTTTTTAAATGTATAGATGCTTGAATGCACATCGACCTGGGGATGCACATCTAGTCAGACTTGGGCTCGTCACCCATGCAAATCATCGACTTTAGAAAATCATCCAGTCGGACAGAGGTCGATAGTCGGTGGTCTGGGAGCTAGCGAAACGATACCCCGAATATCCTAAGGGCACGTGCTACAACATCCATAATAGCCACTCGTCATCGCCAACATGCTATGGATGCATGATTAGCCAAACCATTATTACTCCAGTTACAATCAACCAATTTAGTTAAGCTCAAGGTCACTACGGGGAGCTCAGAGCCCAGCGTAGGCTGACAGCTCGGGCATAATGTCCCATTACTACCATCCTCGGCTTATGAGACTAACACCTTAGGATGTTTAATTGAACTAATCGACTAGTGACCAATCATATTCAGTATATGGGGCTTACCATCGCACAGTTGCACAATATAAAACATCGAACCTATATAGGGCAAATACCAAAATAAAGCATAAGGCGATATCGAAACAAGCCACATAGGGCGATATCAAAATAGGCCACACAGGGCGAGTATCAAAACCATGGGATAAAAGACCATCCTTGAAAAACCATTTAGACACAACAACCCTGGATAGTAGGCCCGCATCAATGATCCATCTAAGCCACCACTCAATAACCACTAGATTGACAGTCCATTGCAATCACCGTCAATCGAGTTACATCCCAAGTATGGGTGTACATTTATAAGTGGGGGTTTCCCACTAATGTACCAGTTTAAATTCCATAAGCAATCCACAAAGTAATCCACAAGCATGAATAAATATGCAGGGTAAACATTAAGCATGTAATGTAGCAATTCAATTCCAACCATTAATATATGTGACTATGTGATAGAGATATCAATTATAAATTTAAATAAAAAACTATAACTTAGGCTAATGGAAAAATGGAAAGCTCAAGGGGAAGAATCATCACATTCATCACGATTTGGCCCCATCCAAATGGACGATCGGCGTGGATGGAATCCACGCATCAGGTGGGTCCCACAGAATCTGGTGATGTCACTACGTCAGCTCTATATAGCTGGTGTGGGACGCACCAGCCAATTCGATTCTAATCTAGGTGGGTCCCATGTAGGGCCCATCATCATATATAATATATTATATCATTATAATATTTATATTATTTTATTTATTTATTTATTGTTATTATTATTGTGTGTGTGTGTGTGTGTGTGGCATGCCATCATCCAACATCCTGGACGGATGACCTGGATGCAAAGCATAACTAAGTTGGGTCCCACAGAACGTACTGATGTCAGTCTAGCAGGCGCTGGCTGCTGGCCCTCCGTATGGACAGTCTGGATTTACACAGGCCCCATGATCAGGGTCCACCTGCTGGATGAGTGGCGTGGATACGAATACATACCTCTCCTTCTCTTTCCTCTTTCTTTTCTCTTCTTCTCTCCTTCTGCTGTTGGAAGCGCCCAACAATGGGCACCAAAGCTCGGACAGATGGTGCGGTTTGGTTGAGGAAGACAACCCACCACTAATGGCAGATCTCAAATGGAAGCCTCTTCCTCTAAACGGCTCCTTTCGGACGGTCCATATGGATCCTAGAGAGCTTAAGGACAGGCTTTTTCGAAGCTCTAGGACGATTTGGCTAGTGGGTTTGTTGGAGAGGGAAAACGGCTGTTTTCTAGGTTTTTCTGAAAATGAGAGAAGCTCCCATTGCATCCGCGATCCTAGCCTTCTTTATAACGTTACCCTATCTCCCCTCAGCCGTTGGATGAAAATGGACAACATGGATTCAAGCTTCTTTGCAACAGCTCCTGTGTACGACGGTCAGAGCTGAAAACCAACTGTTAGTTCTCTCCTCCGATTTTGAGGAAGCCTTAGACCGTGCGGAGGGTTGTTGGACGACTGAGATTTCGTCGAATGAACGCCTAAGATTTGAGGAATCCTCCTCACCCAAATCGCCAGGCAGACAACAGAAATTTTCATTTTTGGAAATGCCGCACACGGCCCTGTTCGGGCCCTGTTTGTGCGCATGCACGGACGCCTCGTCGTGCGGGATGAGTTGGGTTCTGGTCAGCTCAACCTCCTTGATCAAATGGATGGTTTAGATCATTGAGATGGTCCCTCGTGGTGGGCCATATCTTGATCAAATGGGGGAAGGGAAAACACAACTAGCCGTGTTTCAAACGACAGTGCAGCGGAAAAAGTTCCCATTTTCGGGAATGGCGAGTCAGCATCCGGTCTGACCACGCATACCATTCGGTGTGCTGCTGGTGCACCCGCACTGTGTGCACCTCTAATTCTAGAGGTGGGGTCCATCGGTTCCTTGCCCAATCTACTCCATCCATTGAGTCCTAGAAGCTCCACCAAAGGATCTTGGCCGTTGAGTAGGCCGATCTAAGGTCTACGTGGGGCCCACACTTGATTTAGGTCCCGTTTATGGATTTCCCGCTGATTTGTTGGTTGGATCAGCTCGAAATTGAACGCCAATGGTTAAAAAGGTCTAAGGGACTATTTAAGCTAGGACTCGATGGTCATATTACGGATATATGGCCTGTTCTGATTTCATAACACTAATATTATGTTATACTACTTTTAATAATATTATTTACTATTATTATTATTATTGTTACTATTACTATTATTATTATTATTATTATCATCATATTCACTATTATTATTTCCCCCATGTATGCATGCGTTTTAGTCATGTAGTGGGTCCCACTTTGAAGGCTATTAGGACTAATTCATCCCATGACTTTATATTACTAAACACCTAATTATTATTATTAAAATTATTTTCCAAGTTGTTTATTGCGCTTGCATCTTGACCAACGCCATTCATTCACTTGATAAAAAAGATTTTATTATTTAAAATTTGTAAGTGAACGTCCACTCATCAGTTCTTACCATCCTAATGATTCAAATGATTCAACGGTTAGATCTTCAATCGTTAACGGTCCTAGGAACTTGTTCGAGTGATCAGGACGCCCTATGGCTCATAATGGAAGATTATATGGCCAAACTCGCTGTTAAATAGGTTCGTGATCTAAACCAACAGCTACTCTTAAGATTTAATGGACGACTTTTAAGGTCCAATGGCTGACTCATTGTAAATTGTCGATTAATGGCCTCAGATCATTCCATACAACTAATTACTCGATGATATAGGGTTCTAAGAGCGATCATATGGAGTCTAATATTTAAATCTAGAATTGAATGGCCAATCCAACACATTTGAGTGGGGATTTCGCCTGGCCAGACATCATGGACTGCTTGACAGTGGATTAGATGATCCATATTAACCTTTAAACGTACTATGAGGCTAGTGGGTGTTCATTTTTTTAAATTTTTTTTACGAGAATGATTAAGACATTCCATGGTTTACAATAGATGGTTTAATTTTATGAGAAGATTGCTTCCGACACTTTAGCTAGGTTTGTATTTATACTAGGCTTGGTTATGTGGTAACACCCGAGTACTGAAAAGTACGGGGTGTTACAATCTACCCCCCTTAAAGAGAATTTCGTCTCGAAATTCAATACTTCAACTATGATTGTTAGGATAACTTGTTTTATGGTGTCTGATAGTTTTCTTATGTAACATTCCGAAAAATCGAGGGTCGAGCATAACTCAATACCCGAGTTTCCAGAACATCACTTATGCAACATAGATAATGATGATTAAATGTTGTCTGCATTAGTGTATTGAACATGAGTGAGATTAAGCCAAAATAACATATCATACTCCAGAGACAGTTAAATTGCAAGCGGAAGACTGTGATAGATATATATACAATATAAAAACAGTGGTGGGTCTCCAGAGTGTGATAATGTTACCAGGTTAAATAATTACAAGTATAATTTCAAAATATACCAAAGGTGTAGTGTCATCTAGTTAGCATCCCTGTACCCCCGTTGATCAAGGCACGGCTCACATGAAGCCGCCAGAAAATAACATATGTAAGAAAGTGTCCTCATCGTCGCAGAGGTCTGGCTCCACCTCACAAGCATCGCCAACACCTGCAGCTACAACAGGGTCTGTTTGGTATTTAAAAACACCGTCCCGTAACGTGAGAGTGAGTGATCAACTCAGTGGAACAATAAAACATATGTTAACATGTTATCAATTCAGTCAAGCAGTAATGATAAAGCAGTAAAATCAAACACTCCTAACTACTCTTATTAATGCAAGTATGAATGACATGATGTATGCCCTCACCACACCCTCCCTCGTGCGACACCATATCACGTTCGCGGCATGCTTCATCCCTCAGTGCTCCACATCTTCCAGGCACATGCAATGCATGATGAGCATGATTACCGAGTTATTATTAGTCCATTTCAAACAACAGGATTGGGAAACTAAGGTATCTCCCTTGTATCATTCTCAAACATGATCCATTCTAGGGTCGTCAGTCCTAGTTAATCTCAAACGATGGTGTGTTTTCTAGGTCACTGCAAAGGCTGCCAGGGCTGTTACGCACAAAGGTTACATCACTCCCCCATCACCTCTTTAACGATTTATCACTATACAGAAACAGGACTAGTTCATACTCCATACACCGCGACAAAACTCTAAGGCTCACCGCGATTCCAAAGTATGCTCGAGGTCACTACAAAGGGCTGTCAGGGCTGTTGCTCGCATTCGTTGCACCACTCCCCCATCACCTTATTAATGTAGGCCGACAGCACGAATAGTGTCCCATACCACCATAATCGGCTCACGAGTTTGGTTGCTCACTGGTCACTACGGGGAGGCACGTGGCCAGCGTAGGCCACAGCTCGACCACGGTGTCCCATACCACCATGCCCGGCTCATGAGTCTTAGTGGATCGAGGTACCATGGTTAAAAGGGATTCCACTGGTAAGTTTGGTACCCTAGGTTCAAGCAGAGGCGTCCAAACATGGTGAACATACATAAGACATATCGGGTTACTTGACGAGCTCTGCTAGCTCGAGCGCACATCAAGTTGAACGATATGAAGCGCATGAGCACTTCGTGTGGCCAACCATTATCGCCAACCGAAGTACGACTCGAGTTCGTCGAACACATCTCACGTGGCAAATGAATCACAGCCACGAATTCAACTCTGGTGCCGATTGTCTGGACTATAATCATAGCCCCAAACATAATCAATTGCAGATAGATAAAGCAGTAGTAAATCAAGATTCAACTCATATAATCAAGGTCTGGTATTATCCGTTTAGGGCTGCCATGAGAGAGGGTTTAAGGTCCTTATATAGCCTAAAAACTAACCGAAATAGACTCCAGGTCAAAGTATACTTAAATTATAACCAAAGCGGACCTGTTTCAGCTCAACAGAGGACTTCTGGTGGGCCTCCTTGAGCCAAAGGTTGGACTTAAGCTCACAAACTATGGATCTAGGTTCTATTAAGTTTTCGTTTCGGTCGGGATTCCAGATCACGCGTGGCGGACCAGTTTCAGTTCAATGGTCAGCGGATCTCGATCGAAGATTCCGAGTACATGTAAATGTGTAAAATTTCTCCTGATCTGAGGGTGTAATTTGGTCTGATTCTGACGATCTGGTTGCTTAAAACTGATCCGCAAGCGACACGTGCCAAATTACTATTCAAGATATTTTATTTTGAATTAATTTCACATTTCTCACACTCTTCACTCCGAGCTCAAGCGAATAGCGCTAGGACACTATTTGGATTTGATTTCAGAGATGGTTGTTAAGCCCAGTAAGGTGGTCCTTAACTCCGTGTTAATCGGACTTCCGACGTGCGGTCCAGATCCTAGCGTCAATGATTCTACAAGTTTTGGGTCTTGCAGATCGTATTTAAAGTGGTTTGTGCTAATTTCACAGGTACTCTAGTTTAACATTGGCTAATTCTCGCCTAATTTCTAAAGGATTTAGTCCTGAGTAATTTCTGTTTGAGGTGGTACCTGGGCCTTTGTAGTCTGAATATAAAGTGATCCAAGTTATACTACTTGGCTAGTTTAAGATAGTGTCTAGGATGAAAGTGCTTAGAAAATTTGAAAGAACAAGGTGGTGAAGGGTGGGATTTGTGAAGAAAATGCTTTGAAAAGGGATTTGAGGCTTTAATTGAGTGTTTGAGAAGTTAAACCTGTGTTAGGTTTGACCCATCGCCTAAGGACGTCTAATTCCAGGTTGGGAAAAATCCGGGCTGTTACATCTTACTAGGTTTATTTGTGTGCACAAGCGCCCATGATTTACATTAGAACATGAATCATGTCATCTACCCCCTTAAAGAAGGTTTTACCCACGAGCTTCGGTAATGCTCACCTAATCGTTAATGGTATAAGTAGAAGGGTTACCTTAATGGCGTATCTTATCTTATATGTGTCTGAGTGTGAAATCACAACATTTATATCTAGTAAGATATATTTAAATCTACCAAACCCTTGAGTGTTAGTCTAGCGTATTGATTTTATTTTTTTCACTAAAGGTTAGAACTCATTCCCGTGTTAGTCAGACTTAGGTTATCGTTTTAATGCTTGACAATGTTAGAATTTTATTTATTTATATTTTAATTATTATTTTTAATAACTTTTCATATCTTTCCATTACCCCCCCTCCCCCCCCTTCTTTTTTTTTTTTTTTTAAAGTTCCCAATATCTAAAGTATGATACATTTTCTAGTTTCCTGTGTTCGAGACGTCATAGATAAATGGTTGTAGTGGGTTCGAGCCCGATACCCCGATCTTTTGCCTACGTAGAGCAAAAGATTATTAGTATCAATTCATAGTCCTATTAAATCTCGATCATTTGCTTGATCAGGGCATTGGAATCATGAGATTTGCTAGGACTTAGAACTTGAGCCAAACCATGTAACTTTCTATAAATACGGTTCCATTGACCCGTGATCCTTATTACTTTAGACTCCTGGGGAATATCATGTGATTTTCTACCTCCATAACGGATAAGACGACGTGGCCCATTACGCTTCTAATGCGCACTCTGGTTACCCTAATACACTATCTAAGGTTTCAAGGCTAAGATTTTCTGTGTGAATACCAAGTTCAGGTTTACTAAATTCTATCCAGATTCCCAAATCTAGTCGTTATAAGCTCGACCTAAGGCTGATAATTTACTTAAAAATCTATGACTTCATCTCTCATAATTCTACATGCTGAAATTTGTGGGAATTACTATTCTAGGTAAAAAGGTGTATCTAAATAGCAACTCCTAGTATGATTCCTAGATTTAGGAAGTGCTTATGCTCAATATGGTGGGTAAGGAATTTCTTCTAGTATCTGGTTCATTTCATTGTTTCTTATACTAAAGAGATGTTTTGGGGAGTTCAACGACTATCCGAGTATGTTTTTTAATTAAGATTATTTTTTTGTCGGATTTGTTTATTATTTATTCATTTATTTAGTGGACTTGGGCCAGTATAAATTCCTTAAGCCACCCATTTTAAATTTCTCAGTCCACAATTCTCTCTAAGACCTAGAATATTGAGTATTTATATTTCTAAAGGAACCTAAGACCATTTCTAAGTTCTAGTTATTCCAAAAATTTTTTTTTCCAAGGAGCATAAATTTGAGTTTCTACATTCTCAATTCTTCCCATTCTAAGGGATTTCTACGTATGTTAAATCCCAAAGGTCTAACCAAAACTTCCAAGGGAGCCTAAAATTGAAGTCTCTATGTTCTAAAATGTCTTAAGTTCAAATGGAATGTCGTATAAGTTTGGATTGTCATCCAAACAACTTTTAAGGGGAACCTAAGTTTGGGTTTCTATGTTCTCATTCATTCTCCTAAGTCTAAGGGAGATTCACCTAAGTTCAAATTTCTACTTTCAAGTACCCCAACCGAGACATTTAAAGCTTGTATAAGATCATTTCCCAAGGCAAGTTTGTCCAAACTATGCTCTGATACCAACTGTAACGCCCCATGTTTCAGGAAGCGAGTATATGACTCGTTTCCTAAAAACCGAGGTTAACCTTAAAAGATGGTTAAATTCGAGTATATTTTTTTCTTAATTATCCTTTATCAGTAGTAAGCAGATGAGCGTAGAGTGAACAAATCAACATAAGGGAAATTTTATTATCATTCAAATATACAAGCAGCCCATAATGACTTATACAAACCAATGTCTCAACATTAACGATTACAAGATTTGCGTATATAAGAAATAACAGAGAGCATATAAATGTAAACCGCATGACCACGCCACTCCTCTTAGTAATGCGACCGTGCATCTATGGTACCTGCACAACTCCTCATCAAGTCTGATCATATACATCATCTGGGCCACCTGTTCTACCTGTACAGTTGTATATTTGATGGATGAGTGGCCAACTCAGTGTGAATTCCCCTCAGGATTATACGCCGCCGCATTAGGTAAGCATAGTTATAAAACAACAAGGCAATCAATACAATACATGATGCAGTCTTTTTAAATGCATGGATGTGTAAATGCACATCGACTTGGGGATGCACGTCCAGTCGGACTTGGGCTCGTCACCCATGCAAATCATCGACCTGGGAAAATCATCCAGTCGGACAGGGGTCGATAGTCGGTGGTCTGGGAGTTAGCGAAACGATACCCCAAAGATCCTAAGAACACGTGCTACAACATCTAGAATAGCCACCCGTTATCGCCAACATGCTATGAATGCATGATTAGCCAAACCATTATTACTCTAGTTACAATCAGCCAATTTAGTAAGCTCAAGGTCACTACGGGAGCTCAGAGCCCAGCGTAGGCCGATAGCTCGGGCATAATGTCTCATTACTACCATCCCCGGCTCATGAGACTACCACCTTAGGATGTTTAATTAAACTAATCGACTAGTGACCAATCATATTCAGTATATGGGGCTTACCATCGCACAGTTGCACGATATAAAACATCAAACCTATATAGGGCAAATACCAAAATAAAGCATAGGGCGATATCGAAACAAGCCACATAGGGCGATATTAAAATAGGCCACACAGGGCGAGTATCAAAACCATGCGATAAAAGACCATCCTTGAAAAATCACTTAGACACAACAACCATGGATGGTAGGCCCACATCAATGATCCATCTAGACCACCACTCAATAACCACTAGATCGATGGTCCATTGCAATCACCGTCAATCGAGTTACATCTCAAGTATGGGTGTATATTTATAAGTGGGGGTTTTCCACTAATGTACCAGTTTAAATTCCATAAGCAATCCACAAAGTAATCCACAAGCATGAATAAATATGCAGGGTAAACATTAAGCACGTAATGTAGCAATTCAATTCCAACCATTAACACATGTGACTATGAGATAGAGATATCAATTATAAATTTAAATAAAAACTATAATTTAAGCTAATGGAAAATGGAAAGCTCAAGGGAAAAAAATCATCACATCCATCATGGTCTGGCCCAATCTAAATGGACGATCGGCGTGGATGGAATCCAAGCATCAGGGGGGTCCATAGAATCTGGTGACGTCACTACGTCAACTCTATATAGCGGGGTGTGGGACGCACTAGCCAATCCGATTCCAATCTAGGTGGGTCCCACGTGGGGCCATCATCATATATAATATATTATATCATTATAATATTTATAATATTTTATTATTTATTTATTGTTATTATTATTGTGTGTGTGTGTGTGTATATATATATATATATATATATATCTAGATATAGATAGTATATATATAATATACTATATATATATTATATATATATATTATATATATATATATATATATAAAGCATGTCAGCATCCAACGTTCTGGACAGAGGCCTGGATGCAAAGCATAACAAAGGTGGGTCCCACAGAACGTGCTGATGTAGTCAGCAGGCGCTGGCTGCTGGCCCTCCATATGACGGTCTGGATATACATATGCCCCATGATCAGGGCCCACCTGCTGGATGAGCGGCGTGGATACGAATACAATACCTCTCCTTCTCTTTCCTCTTTCTTTTCTTTCTTCTCCCCTTCTGCTGTTGGAAGCGTCCAACAATGGGCGCCAAAGCTCGGACAGGATGGTGCGGTTTAGCTGAAGAAGACAACTCGCCGCTAATGACAGATCTCAAACGGAAGCCTCTTCCTCCAAACGGCTCCTTTCGGACGGTCCATATGGATCCTAGAGAGCTTAAGGACAGGCTTTTCAAAGCTCTAAGACGATTTGGCTGGTGGGTTCGTTGGAGGGGGAAAACGACCATTTTCTAGGTTTTTCTGAAAAATGAGAGAAGCTCCCATTGCATCCTCGATCATAGCTTCTTTATAACGTTACCCTATCTCCCTCAGTCGTGATGAAAATGGACAACATGGATTCAAGCTTCTTTGCAATAGCTCCTGTGTACGATGGTCAGAGCTGAAAACCGACCGTTAGTTTTCTCCTCCGGTTTTGAGGAAGCCTTAGACCGTGCAGAGGGTTGTCGGACGGCTGAGATTCGTCGAATGGATGCCTAAGATTTGAGGAATCCTCCTTACTTGGATCGCCAGGCTAGCAACAGAAATTTCCATTTTTGGAAATGCCGCACACGGCCCTGTTCGGGCCCTGTTTGTGCGCATGCATGGACACCTCATCGTGTGGGATGAGTTGGGTTCTAGTTAGCTCTACTTCTTTGATCAAATGGACGGTTTGGATCATTGAGATGGTCCCTCGTGGTGGGCCATATCCTGATCAAACGAGGGAAGGGAAAACACAACTAGCCGTGTTTCAAACGGCAACGCAGCGAGAAAAATTCCCATTTTTGGGAATGGCGGGTCAGCATCCGGTCTGACCACGCATACCATTCGGTGTGCTGATGGTGCACCCGCACTGTGTGCACACTCTAATTCTAGAGGAGGGGTCCACCGACTCCTTGCCCAATCTACTCCATCCATTGAGTCCTAAAAGCTCCACCAAAGGATCTTAGCCGTTGATTAGGTTGATCTAAGGTCTATGTGGGGCCCACACTTGATTTGGTCCGTTTATGGATTTCCCGTTAATTTGTTGGTCGGATTAGCTCGAAATTGAATGTCAAGGTTAAAAAGGTCTAAGACGATATTAAGCTAGGATTCGATGGTCATATACGGATATATGGCCTGTTCTGATTTCATAACACTAATTTATGTTATACTACTTCTTAATATTATTCGACATTAATAATATTATTTACTAATATTAATTATTATTGTTACTATTACTATTATTATTATTATTATTATCATCGTATTCACTATTATTATTTGCCCCATGTATGCATGCGTTTTAGTCATGTTGTGGGTCCCACTTTGAAGGCTATTAGGACTAATCCATCCCATAACTTTATATTACTAAACACCTAATTATTATTATTAAAATTATTTTCCAAGTTGTTTATTGCACTTGCATCTTGACCAACGTCATTCATTCACTTGATAAAAAAGATTTTATTATTTAAAATTTGTAAGTGAACGTCCACTCATCAGTTCTCGACATCCTAATGATTCAAGTGATTCAACGGTTGGATCTTCAATCGTTAACGGTCCTAGGAACTTGTTCGAGTGATCAGGTCGCCCTATGGCCCATAATGGAAGATTATATGGCCAAACTCGCAGTTGAATAGGTTCGTGATCTAAACCAACAGCTACTCTTGAGATTTAATGGACGACTTTTAAGGTCCAACGGCTGACTCATTGTAAATTGTCGATTAATGGCCTCAGATCATTCCACACAACTAATTACTCGATGATATAGGGTTCTAAGGGTGATCATACGGAGTCTAATAGTTAAATCTAGAATTGAATGACCAATCCAGCACATTTGAGTGGGGATTTCGCCTGGCCAGACATCATGGACTGCTTGACAGTGAATTAGATGATCCATATTAACCTTTAAACGTACTTTGTGGCTAGTGGGTGTTTTTTTAAAAAAAAAAAAAAAAAAATTTACGAGAATGATCAAGACATTCCATGGTCTACAATAGATGGTTTAATTCTACAAGAAGATTGCTTCCGACAGTCAGATTTAGACTAAAATAAACGTGAGTGTTCACTTTAGCTAGGTTTGTATTTATACTAGGCTTGGTTATGCGGTAACACCCGAGTACTGAAAAGTATGGGGTGTTACAGTAATACTGAGTTTGCCAGTCACTCACTCTTGGGATAATGTTTTAAGACAACCTATATATCATTGATGTAGGTACCATCGAGGTTGTGATCTTAGACGAGGCTTATGTAAATCTAGCAAAGGATAAGAAACATTTGCCTTAAATCCTGAAGAATCTTGAAATACACAACCTGAAATCTTATCTCAAAATATCTATATGCCCTCTAATTGCTTAATTAGTAGGGAATAATAAGAGTTGATTGACAAGTGTTGTGACAGTTTAAGGCCTACACTCAGTTTTAAAAAATCATAAATATTTCTATATGAGATAAATTGTGAATTTAAGGGGCCGTTTGATTTTCTAATTGCAGTGGTAATTCAAGGTAAATGGGTAATAATTATTTACTTTTGAATTTTCGGCTGCATTTTTAAGGTGATATTGACAACCGCCTTCATTTTTAGCACTCTCACGTCACCCAAGGAAAAATCATTATATTCATGTGTCCACCATGATATACGTGTCTTATCCACACTGTTCATCCCTTTAACCAGCTCTTTTTAGGGCATAATCCAAAAAATGAGGTAAATCTAAAGCTCAAGTGGACCACACCGTAGGAAATAATGAGACTAGAGCTCCTACTATTGAAAACTTTTTATGGGCCCTAGAAGTTATGGATCAAACTGATATTTTTGTTTTCCCTTTATCCATGGTTTTGTAACCTTATGAACTGTTGGATGACAAATAAACATCAATTTAGCCCTAGGGTGAAAATAACTTTCAACGATTGGCGTCTTTACCATCACTGTTTCTTAAGGTGTGGCCCACTCGATCATGGGATTTGCCTCATTTTTTGACCCATGCCCTAAAATGTGCTATTAAAAAAGTTATGGATCAAGCTGATATTTTTGTTTTTCCTTTATCCATGGCTCTGTGACCTAATGAACAAGCTGGATGACAAATAAACATCAATTTAGCCCTAGGGTGAAAATAACTTTCAACAGTTGATGTCTTTACAATCAATGTTTCTTACGGTGTGGCCCACTCGATCATGGGATTTGCCTCATTTTTGGACTCATGTCCTAGAATGTGCTGTTAAAAAAGTTGGATGGTGTGGATAAGTCACATACATCACGATGGGGCCCACAAGTTTAAATCGATAATAACATGGTTTTTGTGATCAATTTCCGAAATGTAATTCGTAGCAGATTTCGAACATGTGAAATTAGTCATAATTATTTATTTACATGTATTTACCTTGAATTACCACTGCAATTAGAAAATCAAATAGCCCTTAAATGATCCATAAATAAGGTGACACATATAAGGTGATAAGGTTTTTTGCTCACGTATAGTAACACCAGTCAAGTGGGACTGTTATGATGAATAAGTTTGGATTACACTAAATGCCTCATCAATTGAAAGGCCATTTTTAGGTTTTGTTTTTCTGACATGAGTGTGTTTGATACTATGCATTGGAACAAAATTTTAACATCTATTGTGAAGTCAGGAGTTAGACTTTGCGGTATTGTAGTCATTTGAATTAAGATAGGGATATGATTTATAATCGTCAAGTGTTTGTTGACTTAAACTGATAATTGCTTCTAGTCTCATAGGATGCTCGGGGTCAGTGATGTAGAGCGGGTCGCGGACAATTACATGGCAAAGATGGATCAGAAAAGGCCCGGTCGGCGACAGAAGTGATCTGGACCATCAGACCTTCAATCAGGCGTATCTCGCAATCCGGGATGAGTTAGCCGACGTAAAATATATGATTTTGGGGTAGAACGGGCTACTTTAGTCAACCAACCCCGCTATGCCGGGTTGCGACGCTCGGAATTGTGAGAAACCCCTGATTCGACGGTCGTTTCCCTGTTTCAATTTCGTTTTTACTATAAATAGTAAGTTTTAGTTTGACTATAACTCTTCATCCTTCGAGCTTTAGGAGTTGCGCCCAACGTGAAAAGAGCTTAGAATAATTAGGGGAACGGTTTGGTGAAGCCAAATAGGACACTTACTATTTTTGGCCGAAAACCTTGTGCACTAGTAGACATCACGACCGTCTGTAAATAGTAAGCTTACTATTTATAGTAAGTCGCGAATTCTAGGAGTTTTAGTTGTAGTTTGATTATGATTTCTTTCCCATTGCTTAGTACCCTTATTTAAAGGGTTGTGAACTCGTTTTTATGCATTCATTAATCTATTTCGAATTTAATAGAATTTATTTCTATTTTCTGCTCTCTTTTTTCGTGGATTCGAGAAAGTTTCTGTGAGGAGTCCAGAGAAGTTCCGTGGATTCGGAATAGTTATCCTCTTGAGGAAGACGGTGCTCGACCTCACGTTCTCCCCCTGCGTCAGTCAGTGTGAGTGCAAATATTGAGATTGTGTACGCATTTTAAAATTGTAAGGTTTATTAATGATTCAAGTTTTGACCTCTATTTATTGAAGTATACTTATTGTGCATGCATATGGTGAAAAGAACATTTAGATTTGGCTATGATTAAGGTAAACAATCTTTTGATAGAGATGATTGAACAACTTAGAAGTATGCACGCGGGTTATAGTTGGCATGAGATTTTCATATTCCACTCATTTTTTCAATATCCATCTCGTTAGGAATGCTGATATTTGTGATCATGCATGCTCCTGCCTCAACAAACAAGGCGATGATTACCGTGTTCTAGTGTCAGTAGTTCCAAATCGACCGGATAATTCAAGGTACTTCATGGGATCCATTCAAATATCCACTAAAGTTTCAAGTTCATAACATAAGTAATAGATAATACATTGCATATTAAAGAATGTCAGGAATGTACCAAGTAAGAGAATGTTGGAATTATGCGCGATATAACATGCCTTCATATGTTAATGCAACGATCAATTTGAATCAATAACATGACCATCAGGGTGGAGCCCACGATATTGTGAGTGTACACAGTTTTATGGGGCACGGCGTGTCATTGACAACTCTAAATAGAATTGTATTTGAAGTGTACTCTTATTTGACGGCAGTAGTAAAAAGACGTAGGCAGTGGAAGAGTCATACAATGGGCAGGATCTTCCCACAACTACTCTATTATAATGAGAGTCTGGTCCCCAACTTTATACATATTCATATGCACGTTTTTCTTTCCAATAGAGAACTAGTAAGTGTAGGTGTAGTTGACAGGGACAAGGTAATGGCCGATCAAGATATGTTTGCAAAACACTTACATACAATCATTTGATGCAAGCGAAAACATGGGACCGCTGCAATATCATCGGTTCCATCCAATCAATTCATCCACAATCCATACTGAAAAACTTAGGCAATAAATACTCCGGTGGGCCTCATCATGTAAATCTATTCAATTTAAGCGTTAATTCAAAATTTCTTGTTGTGTGGCCCACCTGAACTTGGGTCAATCTGAGACTCGATCTGCACATTGAACATGCAAATACAGACCTGGTGCACGGTTTGGATTCCATAAAAAAGCATGGTGGGTCCCACAGAAGCTCAAACTTATGAACTCACCTACTTACAAAGGTAATTGCTCAAAGCTATGTATCCTAATATGCTAAGGAGCCCACCCCACTAAGCATAGGGGTGTCAATGGGCCAGAGTCAGGCCTGAAAAATCAGATTTTTGAATAGGCCCAGCCCGCAGCCCAACTCAAAATAGTTCAAAATCCGGGCCAAGACCTACCCAAGCCCGGCCCATTAACAACTCTAACCAAGAAGTCATTTAAATGATCAGCATCATTCGATCAAATAGGTGGACAATCAAAAGTTGGGCCCACACAACGGGTAATGATGAGGTCTTTTCTAGCATAATAAATATGAAAATTTCATTTCTAGCCATTTAATTGGATGGGTAGGATGAAGTTAGCAAAATGCATTTTTTTTTTTTTTTAAAAATGGATGGATGATCAAAGGTGGGTTTCACATGATGGACGGTCAAGATTACTAATCAAATTTATTTTTTTCTAGCACAATGAATGTGGGGTTGTCCATTTCCCATCCATTGACTAACTACTTGAGATCATTAGATCGCATGTGAGCCTTGCATGATATAAATGACCAAACCTTTCTAGAATATTAATACAATTGCCCAATTCTTATTCATTGATTGGATGGTTAGGATGAGCAATAGAATTCTTTGAGGGGTCGCACATGATTGAGAGCCCAGATCAATTTCAAACCTCTTGATCAATATGGACCATCAGTTTCATATCCATCCGTTGGATGGTTGAGTTCATCTAATCAAATGACTTTTGAGAGGCATGTGGTGTGCAATCAAAGGTAAGCCCCATGCGATAAACGGTCCAGAATAATGGTTGGGCCTTCTCTAATGTAATCAATATGGACCATCCATTTTCCTAGTCATTGACTAGGTGCTTAAAATCATTTAATGGTTTTTTAGATAGGCAACCAAATGATTTAAATCATTTAATGATTTTTTGAGATAGGCAACCAAATGATTTAAATCAATGAAAAGTTTTTTTTTTTTTTTCCAAATTGTAGGACTGGCCACTTTTTGGCTATTTATCAACAATTACAGTTGCATACCCAAAATTTAATCCAGTCCATGCATTATATGGCCCACTTGATGAGTGACTTTGATTGCTCTCACGTGTGCCACTTGTACATAGATGTTTTCTAAAAGAAAAACTGTCCTAAGCAATCCCTGGTTATAACTTAACAGAATCCAAACTCTTTTCAGGAAACCAAACTGATTTTTTAATGTTTCTATCTTCTGCTCGGTCTCAGAACTTCTAGATTCTGGGTTTCAATCCATACACACCGTTTACATGATGGGCCCGCCCATGAATGGACAATGAGTAGAAAAATCAGATAGGAAGATCCTACATGTCCATGGAATCTTTGGGATTTTTTGGTTGAATGTAGACATTTATTGCATTTTTCTTTTGTAATTTCCTACTCGACGCTTGTTAGTTGAAGATTAGAAACTTTGTTTCATGAGCTATCCATGGTTCATGAGCAAGGAATTAAAAAACGAGTATACAATGGTTGTTATATAATGGCAGTGGTGAAAATCATTACCCATTATGGAAAAATGGCCTTTTAACTGTTATTACAAAGTTGATTTTTTATTTTATTTTATTTTATTTTAATTTTTAATTTTTTGAATTTTTTAAAAAAGGCTATTATGATTAGGGTTGTCAATGGGCGCATTTTGAAAGATAAGTCCAAACCTGGCCTGAGCCTGTGATGAGCCTAAATAGTCCAGTCCGAGCCTAGCCCGGGCTCTATTTGCAGGGCCTGGCTTGAACCTGGCACCAGCTCGAGCCCAATCCCAAAAGGGTGAATTAAAAACCTATTATAATAAATAGAAATCTTAACTCTTAATATATTAGTAAAATTTAAAATTTGAGCCGTAGAACCAACTGAAAACTCTGAATCCTGGACGTAGTTGTTGCTTTGAATCCAATGGTAGTTGTTGTAACTTAGCACATACACGAAGGGTTTAAGTGTTTGAGATTCAAGTTGAAATTTACGGACGTTGCGATCAACGTAGCAGTTGGGTAAGAGAGAGAGATGGGTTTTAATAGAGAAAAAAGCTAGGGCTTTCTTGGGTGGGGTTTTTGAAACCCTAGTAAGGACAGAAAGAGAGCTTTCCTTCACACTAGAGAGACTCTAACCTTCTCTTCACAACAAAAAAAGAGATGGCCTAGACTAAGCTTGTGAGCTTTTGGACATCTACATCCAAGCTTGACCTGAGTTTGAAATAGGCTTAGTTTTTATACGCGAGCCCGGCCCTCAAGTTTGATTTTGCAATCCAAGCCTGTCTTGAGGTGGGCCAGGCCCAATAGCCTGATGGGCCATCAACACCCCTTAATAATGGCCCATGTCATAAGGATAATGGTAGTAGCCGTTATAGTTATAGCCACCATCACCATTATTGAATACCTTGTTCATGATCCATCTACAATGGGGTGAACAATATTAACATTTTGTATCATTAAATCATGGGTCGCACTTGTACAAGCTAACAACACGAATGTAATTGGAAACTTCGTAGTTACTCCTTAAGAAGAAAAATAAAAAAAATTGAAAACTTACTAATTTTTCCGCAAGAAGAAAAAGAAAATAACATAGGGTCTATTGAATTTCAAGTTTCACGGATAAGATACGGAGACTTCATATATGGAATTGCACAAAAAAAGACTATTTATCTCAGAGAGGTCTGTGGAAAATTTTGGAAAAACGTCAACGTCCATTAACTTATTTGTCAAGGAAAATAGAGTACATTCTAAAGAATTAATGCATTAAGCTTGAATATACCGTCTCTTGGGAATTCATCAAACTCTAGCAGATGGGACCAAACTACTTTTCAAAGAGGATCTTCTACCATCTAGAGTACATATTCGTTTATTCAGTATCAGACGATCTATAGCGGTCATATCGAGAATTGTATAATACCTCATTATAGCCTACTAGATCACCTAAATGTTGAGATTTTTGCACAATGGGCCATCTATGATGTTAGGCCCTATGAAGATAGAAGTCTCTTGTAAATGCAATTTGAGGCCCACCCACATCTACCTTGTTCCTTAATAATTAGGGTTGTCAATGGACCAGGACTGTCCAAGCAAAATCAAAATTTTAAATAGGTGCAACGAATTCGCCCAGCCATAGACGGTTTAAAATCTGATCCGAGGTCAACCCCACACTGGGCCTGTTGGCAGCCATACTAACGATAAAGGGCTGTGATTGACTGAGCGGTCCCTCACGCGAGTGAGTGAGATACTTACTGAAGATCCATGCCTAAAACAATATTGCTGGAGATCGAAGCCATTCATTAGGTAGGGTACACCATGAACATGCCATGATCCAAAATTAATATTGTTCCGCTAATCGAGTAAGTCGAATTTCTTGGCAGTAGTAATAATAATAATAATAACAATCGAGTTAGAAAAAAGAGATCAAACAGTAGAAATTCAATGTACAGGCGTGGCTCACTTGATAAGATGGGTGCAACTAATATGGGTTAGGTCCCATTGGGGTTCAACCTAGGCCTGAGCCAAATTCCAACCAGAGGTACCGAACCCATATTCCTCTAAGCTCAACCCGACCTGACCTGAATTTGCTCAACAAGGTTGGAATTTTCCAACCCTAACCCAACACGGTGACCCTAATAACCTGAACCGACCGAAACTTAAGTAGAGTTTGTAGGGTTTGGGTCAATCCGAACCCAAACTGGTGCCCTAGTTGAAAAGCCTGTTAAAATTACTTGTGTGAGTGAAATGGAGAAAGTAGATATGATGTAGAGTAGGTTGCGGATACTTTCATGATCAAGATGGACCAGAGAAGGCTCGATTGGAAGCGGAAGTGATCAAGGTCGTCAAAACCTTAAAATAGTCATATCTTGCAAATCAGAATGAGTTTTTCGACGTACCATATATGATTTTGGGTAGGAGAAGCTACTTTAGCCAACCAACCCTGCTATGCCTGGCTGCCCATGCTGGATTTGCAAGATTCCATCAATTAAAGGTCAAAATTTCATTTTATTTTATGCTTTTACTATTTATAATAAGTTTTAGTTTGATCATAACTTTTGATCTGTTGAATTTTAGAAGTCGCGCCCAACATGAAAAGTGTTTAGAAAAATTAGGAGAATAACAAATTGGACAGCCGATAACCATGAAGTCTAATTGAAATCATGACCATCTATAAATAGTAAGTTTACTATTATAGTAAGTACCTTTTTAAGGAGTTTGAGTTGGAGTTTGATTATGAAACTTCTTCCTATTTTAATGTCACTAATTAACATATTGTAAATTCATTTTATCACCAATAATTTATTTCTATTTTCTTATTCTTCTCATGGGATCTAGGAATATATATAAGGAGTCTAAAGAAGCTCCGTGGATTTGGAGTAATTATTCCCTGAGGAAGGTGGTGATCGACCTCATCATGTCCATCCCTGAATCAGGATCACTTCAAATGCAGTTTGGCACATGGCACATGTGTGCAAGTTCTAGGCCATTGGATATTTGAGCTCCATCATCAAGACTACAGTAGTTAATGGTTTTAATACCTTGGACAAGCCCAAAGGAGTTGCTGGATCCTTACTCTTGCTCAGGTGTTAGACTGTCGTGAGTTTCAACACTTGGTCAAGTGTCCGAGCATCCATAGGTGGTGAAATTCCATTATGGCGTGAGTGTGTGGGGGTGTATGTGCGAGTCGAAAAAAACAGAAGAAAAAAAAAGAAGCCCATACAAGTTGTCCCGGCTGACTCTGACTCAGTCAGACTCAATCTGGTTCAATACCCCAAGTTACACCTGACTCAGGGCGAGTCGCCACTAGACTCAAGACCAAGTGAGTCATGTCGGGTCACCTGAGTGACTTAACCATGGAACGGACCTTAAAACGACGGATTGGGGCAGTCTGTCCAGCCTGGCTAGATAACTGGACCGGCCTGTGCTCTTTCCCAGCCCTTATTCTTTTGGGGCCCATTCGATGAAAGAGGCCCAGGACTTGCATGCACATGCATACCATGTTGGCACGGGTGTGGTGGGGCCCCTTCACCATGAGGGTCTTGATTCGGTGACATTTGACTTGATAGGTTTGGCCGTTTATTTTGTTTATTTCTAGGCTTGTTTTCAAGTAACTACTTTTTAAAAACTTAAAAAATATTCTATTGAAAAACTTTGATACTCTGGCAGAATGCGATGGATGATACACAGGCTCTTAAAAATTACCTAAAAATTAGGTGCATGGTTCGAATTATGGATTTAAGTTTAGATGCATCATGAACAAAAAAAAAAAAATGATCGTATTTGATTTTCTGTCTGTTTGATTGATAAACATTTATTGGACGGTATAAAAATTAAAAAGATCAAACTATCCTATTTCAACAAATAAGTATATAGAAATCAGAGGTTTGGATTGTTCAACCAATCTGATTTTAGGACTATGATTTTCCAACACCAGGGTCCACAATTTTATCGGTTTTAATTCAAGTTAATAAATGGGATGTGTACAATTAATCCTGAGTGCCCGCATATCAAGCATCATGTGCTGCCCGAGTATCAAATAACTCACCTAAAATGAAAACTACTTAGTCGACTTTGACTTTAATTTCAGATTTTAATACTACCTAGTTGCTCAAATTCAGTGACTTCACTACTTCTAGCTGCATAAGAGTAAATAATCTTTCTTAAGGAGAAAATGGACCACCTGTTCCTGCCAACCTGTCACTTGGATGAGAGATCTGACCCATTCAAAAGGTGCAGTTGGTCATGAAGATCACCGGTCTAAAAAATTTAGGCCGATTATCTCAGGTGGGCTGCAATTGTAGATTGAGTCAGACCATGGGCCATTCATTGACTCTGACTTCGCAGTGGCCCACCTAATGATTGAACTGGCCTGACTTTGGTGTTGGGTGGAGAGGAGGGGGTTGAATGGCTTGGATGTCCAATACAAGTGACACGTATGCAGAAATTATGGTGCTGCATGCAAAGTTAGCATCCAACTGGCTGTAGGTGATCAGTTCCCCTCCCTCAATGAAAGATTACATCATTAGCATATCCAAAAGTCTTCATAGAAAATAACTTGTAACTACTACTTAGTATTAGGTGCAGTTTGGTTGCACCCAATATCATGAAATTCCATAAAATATCTTGATTAATCGGTATAATTAGTGCAAATTTTCATTAAATCTGGTGCAGCCAAACACACACTAAGGTAGTCGATAAAACATGACGATGTAACTTGTAAAATGGTGACAAACATCAGGGGCACTGTGGGACCCACTATGATATATGGATTTTATCTACCCTGTCCATACATTTTTTCATATCATTTTAGGGAATTATACTAAAAAATTGAGGGTGATCCAAAGTTCAAGTGGACCACACTACAGGAAGCAGTGATGATAATGACACCGACCGTTGAAACCTTCCTACCGGCCACGATGATGTTTATTTTCCATCCAACCTGTTCACAAGGTCATATAGTTTTTAATGGTGGACGTTCAATCCTCAATTTCTGGTCCACTAATGCCTTGGATCTGCCTCATTTTTTTGGTTGAAACCTTAAAATTATCTGGAAAAATGGTTGGACGGTGTGGATAAAACGCACACATCACGGTGGGCCCCACAGATCCCTGCATGGACGTAATCGGCTTCTATTAATCGAACGTATGGGAATTACTGCACATCATAGCTCATGTAATCACGGTTTAATGATGATCCACACCTTTGACTTTAACAATTGATTGCTAGCCATTGAAAATTTCCTGCTCGTTTTTCTAAACTCATGTGGACAGTGATGGTAGAAATCACGACTTAAGATTATTTTCTTGTGGTGGCTCTGAAAACATAGTCTCGACGATGTGGACGATTCTGATCATTGTAGAACTAAGCATGTGGTGTCCACTTGCAGCGACAGACGGTTGATCCTGAGTCGCGACACAGACTAATCTAACCAGATAAAAAGATGGGAGTGGATTAGGTGTTTCCCTGACCCTGGAGCCCACCTTAATGTATTTTCTCTATATCCACGCCGTCCATTAGGTATTACAGATCATTTGAGGGAAATTTCCCAAAATGAAGAAGATCTGAATCTCAAGTGGACCACAACACAGGAAATAATGATCATTGAACGCCCACCATTAAAACTTCCGTAATGTTTATTTTCAATCCAACCTTTTGATAAAGTCACACAGACTTGGATGAAGGGAAAATACGACTATCAGCTCGATCCATAACTCTTGTGGCCCAGAAGATGTTTTTAATGGTGGACATTCATTCACTACTGTATGGTCCACTTGAGACTTGGATCTGCTTCATTTTTTGGTAAATGCCATAAAATCAGCTGGAAAAAATGATGGACGGTGTGGATATACAACATATATATCAAGGTAGGCCCCACGGTCAAGGAAACAGCCACCACGGGCTCCCTTAATGATAAAACTTTGATACGCTGGCATAGAGTTATGGATGATACGCATTCACTTAGAAATTTCATACTTTGAAAAGAAGTAACTGATATTAAACTGTCCAATTTGTGGTTCAAATATTAGATGTATCATGAACAAAAAATATCCTTATGCGATTAGATGGCTATCAGCTTGGTAGATATTTATTGGACGGTTATTCTATTTCAAGAAAAAATTGTCCATGAATCAGAGGTTAAGATTATTCAAATAATCTAATTTTGGGAATTTGACTTAGGGACACTGCATTACACAATTTGTCCGGTTTTGAGTTACTATTTGTATAATTTCTGAACTGCCTGCGTATCAAGCGTTATACGCTACCTGAGTACGAAAGAAAGGGTTTCCCTAATGAATCTTGCTATTAGTTTGAGAAAATTATCACTGTAAACGTCACCTTTTATCCAGCGCCTTTTATAAAAAGTGAAAATTTTACCTTCCCAACTTAGATCTTGTACGTACGGACAGAGCATTTGAAGACGAAAATACTCCTGTCCGGACGTGCAATGCTGCGTGAAAAGCAGGGTATTTTCGTCCTGAAATGATCTCTTCGTACGTGCAAGGTCTAATTTGGGAAGGAAAGTTTTGAATTCTTCATAAAAGAAGCTGGATAAAAGGTACATTTACAGTGGTAATTTTCTCTATTAGTTTTACTCTTTTAAAAAATACAAGGAGATTATTCAACCGTACACATGTCATGGTGGTCCCACTTATTCAATGTAATTTTAGTTAAATATTCTAACCAAAGTGGGACCCACAATTCGGATTGTTTAAATACCTGAAAAGGAGTACTGACACGTGTGAATACGATAATCACCACCATTTAAAAAACTAGTGAATGAATGTGATTCTGATCAGTGTTTTCATGAATGTGATCATATGATCCAATCCATCCTTGATTTTCCACCTTATTTTCTACGGCCATCCTTTTTCCACGCCATTGATGCCATGGTTATCAAAAGCAATCCATGATGGGCCCCAACCAATGGATGGACCGAACTGTTGATTGAACCTATTTAATCAGCGTCCATTTTGGATAATCTGGTCAAATGGTTAATATTTATTAAATCAGTGTCGTGTTCGCATGATAGTCCATTAGATGAGTTTTGAACTTTATGAACGGTCTAGATCAATGGATTGGACAGTCCAAGTGCCCCAATGCAACTAGAGGCACTGTAACTCATAGTGCTTTGAAAGCGCTGGAGCATCTCTCATTTATTTTTGTCAGTAGCTCTACCTTTTCATACATCATATCCACGTGGCAATCCCAGAGCTGAAGTTGGTATTTGAAGCTTCTTCTCTTTTTTTGGAGAAAAATGCTAATGGCCCATTATCAGACATGCCATCATAGCACATGTGCTCTTCATTGACCCAAACCTACTTATTGGAAGAATTTTCCTAGCCGTTATTTTCATTGATGTTTTCTAACCATACATCGCGTGCATAAGATTGCATATTTAAACACCATTATGTATGCCAGCGTGGCACATAGACATGCGATCCAAACCATCCATCACATGGGTTCAACGATGTAGATTGCGTGGTCCATAAATCAGATAAGGCCGCTTGTTAGTGGACCGAAATGTTAGATATATGTGGACGGATTAGAAAAGCCTGCTTAAGTCCATTTCTTTCCTAAAATGTTGATCATCTAAAGAGTTGATTGGCCTGCTTTTTCCTCCACGCCATTGAAACGATGGATGTCATAGATCTCAGTCGTGTGCATCTGGCACATGTGGTAGTATGTAGCTTACACGTGTTGGTTCAGCAAATCTCATTTTACCTCCGTGCTGTATTATTAAATGATATATTAAAAGCGCCCAAGGTAGAGTAGATTACAATAAATGGTAAAAGAATCCATATCCTTTGCTTGCCACCTACCGAAAAACATGTTTTCTTGTATTAAGATTGGCTCACATCAATAATAGATACCGTTATGATGTGGCTACACCCTAATCCATAACTCAAGTGGTAGATTGAGGGTAGATACCTCGTTTCAACACTGAGGTCTTAGTATCAATTCCCTAGTGGGGTGACTAACAGTGGAGTGTGTACTAACGGTGGGTGTGTGCTAGTAATCTAATTGCAAAAAAAGTTATGATGTGGCTCAATCCCATTGCAATAAATAAATTTTTTTTGTTGGTGGCAAACAAAAGATTTATAAATTACAAGAAAAAAGGGCAATAAAGTCTACTAGAAAGGGAGTAAGTATGAGCTGAAGAGACCTCACCATGTGGAAGAACGGTCATTGTTGTTTTTTCCAACCGGCAAGGTGACTAGAACTCTATAAGCCTTTTCACATAATGTTGCCATGTGTCATCTTTCTAGTTGTTAATAATAAGTCAGATCTAATAATAATAAGTCAAGTGCTACAAATAGTAGTTGATGAGATATTAATTCGCGTGGAAGAATGGTCAATATTGTTTTATACTATGAATAAGTGGCTAAAATCCTATGCATCCTTTCTATATTGGAAAATGAAATGCTACCATGTGTCAGTTTTTTAGTCGGAAGTTAAACACATAAATAAATTTTAATTTTTAATTTTTTAAAGTATATATCTATATTTAAGAATATGAATGTTGGCCATTGGAATCCAGCGCCTAATGGCAAATTTCTGCATTGTTCGACCCACATTTTAGAACTTGTGCTCTTTGCATGTATTAGTCAATTTAACTGTCCAAGTTGGATAGTTAATCTCTGCAAATACATTGCCATTCAAAAAACTATATTTTCTAAGCAATCCTAACCTTTGAATGGTGGAAGTATTTTACATAGATTTAGATTGGCGGATGTTTTTCATTTGAACCATGGATTAAGTGTCCACTAATAAACTATTAATGATAAACCTAAATGAATTAGAATAAAATCAGTATAATTTTTGGGATATATGTCTACCTAACTTATGCTACATGGTTTTGAGAATATGGGTAACTAATTGCAGTGGAGTTTTTATTTTTCCAGCCTTCTCTGATGGCATAAGAAGAAGAAGAAGATATTGTCTTAGTGGAAATACATTTGGAAATATTCTTGGTGGTGACATCTGACCTAAATAAAGAAATTAAATAAAAGAGCTTGAATTCATGGAATTTTGTTGAAGCATTTCGTCATTTTTAGAAAAAAAAAGAAGAAAAATTTACAATTCCTTGCTAATTAATAATGGAAAAAAAAAAACTTAGTTATAAGCAATGATCTGATGCCAATACTTCTTGAATTATTCCAGTCTGATTCCTTTGTGGGGCCCACTGTGATGTATGTTCCTTATATCCATTACGTCCATCCGTTTTGACAGCGTATTTTATGGTGTGAGCCAAAAAATTAAGCAGACCCAAATCTCAATTGGACCACACCATAGAAAAAAGTGGTGATTGAATACCCACCATTAAAAACTTCTTGGTGTCCAATGGAATGTTTCTCTGCCATCCAAGCTGTTGATAAGGTCACAAAGAACTGGATGAAGGGACACACAAATACCATCTTGATCCAAAACTTTTGTGGCCCACAATAAGTTTTTAATGGTCGATAACCATTGTTTCCTGGGGCGTGGTCTACTTGAGGTTTGGATCTTCTTCATTTTTAAGATCGTAAGCTAAAATGAGCTGTTAAAATGGATAGACGGCGTGGATGTAAGGCACATACATCAGGAAAGCCGCACCCCTATGAACACATGACAAACGAACAGGAGGGGCCCACCGCGGATTGCGCATTAGTCCAAATCAACATGTTCCAGGTAATGGCAATGGACAGTAAAGTTAAAATAGTCTTATCTATTTTGTGTGCCTTTAATTAGATGGCTCTGATCACTCGAACGATCATGAATTTCGATTGGGATGATTGAAGGGTCATATACAATCCAGGCTGTACAGATGGTCCACTGATCAGACGGTTAAAATTGTTTTATGTTATAAAATATTGATTTTATAAATATATTTTAAAATAAAAATAATAATATATTAATATATAAAAAGTGTTTGAAAAACACTTTTTTGTGGGTTTTGGGAATAGTCCCACATTGAAAAAAGAGGAGAAATTTTTGTGGTAAAAAGTATGAAATACCTTATTATTTGCCCACATAGCACTGGAACACCCGCGTCTGCGCGCTCGTGCTCGGTCATGGGCTCAGTGCGAGGGTTTGGGTATGTGAGGCAATGTGGTTGTAGAGGTGCTAGTGGCGCACTTTGCCCTGAATGAAGACTAGAGGATTGAATGAGAGTCCTTCAGTATATGTAGAGAGGCTGAAAAGAGCTATTGTAGTAGATCTGTAACAGCTGTGCCATTACTGTCGAAATCAGCTGTAACTGATGCATGACTAGCCCAACAGCTAGAAAACGGCTAGTTGCTGTCTCACAACAGTCTCATGCAGCAGTGGTTATGACTCATGCACAACAGTCAGAAAACGGCTAGTTTTCCAACAACTAGAAATGACTTAATGAGAATTATTTCCCTGAACCATCACCCTAGCACAACCTATATAAACAGGGTTTGGATGGGATTCCAAACCATCTCCCAACCCATTCCAGTAGACCAATTCGAGAACTGAGTAGCCATACATCTTCTATACTCCAGTGATTCCAGAAATTCAACAACTTTAAACATTTGCTTGAAGGTTAGACTAGCGGTGTGGTTTTAGAACGGTTCAACTGAACCAGTGGTTGAAGAACTGACCAGTGCAGTGGTCCAAATCACAATTTTCATCTCTTTCTATCTTCTGAAATTTTTTTCTTTTATGTTTTTCTGCCAAACTATGTGTAACAGAGTTCCATTAGTGGGCCTTCGTGTTTGCTGAACGCAGATCCACATCAGGCTCATCGTATCCTAGAAGTGATTTGCCTGTAACCTATAAGAATACTCAATCTTTTTGAGTAGGGGTAAATAACGCTTTAAGAATAGCGTCTCAGACATACTTCAGCCTATTCTTAGTTGAGATTATCTTGATTTTTCGGGTTCCATATTTTACATAAATATTATTATTCTGTACAATTTCCAACATTTTATGGGACTGAATTTTGAGATTTAATCCATCCCAGCTAAGTTAAAAAGTACGGACGGACCAGATTGGCATATTGCCCTGCAAGTGTAACGTAGAGAGATGGATCTACCGTTCTTCCGGTTCTGCCGTAATAATCCCTCAAATTCTATGGGAGGAACAGGGAAGTTTCTAGTTTGTTATCAGGAACTTTCGCCACGTTGTAAGGACGTATTGAATCTAGACCGTTCGTCTGCTGGCTTCTATCATGGATGGCCCATACCCATAAAATACACCGGTTGGATGACCGCTTAAGATTGTAAATCAATGGTTTAAAAAGGTCGTCGATTTTAAACTTGCGAGAACCCTCCAATCAGGAGCTAAGATGATTTAACCACTGTGGTTTTTGGCGTATGGCCCATTCAAACCAAGGACTGTGGATTAATGGTGTGGATCTTAAACACGTATGCCATGCAGACAGAAACAGCGGTTGATAACTAACTCGTATGCCTTCAGCGTCATGCTTGATATCTCATTGCTATTTATCCGCAACTAAAAAAATTCAATGCTATAAATGCTGCATCACAGTTGATTTTATAAGCACTTGATCTCATACATGTGACACACTTTTACAAGATCTAGACCGTTCATCTACCATGGTCTACCATGGATGGGCCACACACCAAAAATAATCACACGATCATAGTAATCAATTCGAGGAATTTTGCTCACTGAAATTTTCCTAACCATTCATATATAATCATCAAGCGTCCTCCAATCTGTGGAGATAATCATCCTACTGGTATGATTTATGGGGGACAGCTCCTAACCACTGTAGAGCCCAGTAGTTGAAAGGTCTAGATCTTTCACACGTGTATTGCATGTATGGACTAGGGCTTGATAACTAACTTTGGTAGCGTTAATAACATTTATTCCCTCTCAGTCAAGTGATAAATAGATAAACGAAGAGAAATGCTTTGGCCACAGGGACTAATATGGTATTTATACAACATCTGGGCCATCCGGTAAGGATATCCTACCATGAAAATGAAATGCCTCTAAAATTAGGTTGGTCTAATCTATAGATGCACCCCATTAAAATTAGGTCAATCTGACCATTAGATGCACCCCATATGAATACGGATGGGCATCGAGACAGTCAAACCGAGTTAGGGCTGACCTGACCCAACTTATTTTTGAAATAGACCTCACCCGAACTTGACCCGACTCGGTACTGAGTCTAGCATGCTTGCCCTGACCTAAGTCTAGGTCTAGCCTGGACTAACTCGGACCGAATCTGGTCTAGTTGACCTTTTTTTTCCGTGAGAGAGAGAGAGAGAGGAGGAGGAGGAGGAGGAGGAGAGTGGCATGGTGGTGGTGGGTGGTTGTCTGGCTCTGGAGGAGGGAGGGAGGGAGGGGAGGGGGAGGTCACGTCGGGTGCAGGCGTGCGGTTGACAAGTTAGATTAGTTATACACACGCACTACCTAAATCCAAGTCGAGTCAGGTTTTGAATTGAGTCAAGTCAGATTTTAGATCGAATCGAGTCGAGTTAATGGGTAACTTGGACTTGACTCAGTTTGAGTTCGGATTGGATGAAGTCCAGTAAGTTCGGATCAACTCATCCACTCCGTTTGGGTCCAGTCGGGTATGAACTAGTGGGACGAGTCAAGCATGCCGAGTCTACTCAACCCTTTGCTCAGCTCTACATGTTAATGTAGAATTTTTTGAGTGGTTGTTCGTAGTTTTCTATAGTGTGCCACTGCCACACCTGATAGTTGGATCGACCTGGTTTTAGTCTCATGGTGGGACAACCTTGTTGGACGGTGAGATGTCATACAAACACCATATATTCCGGGGTCCACATGTCAGCTAGTTATATGTGAGCAGTTCTCATAAATAAATGTCATACAAACACCATATATTGTGGGATCCACGTGTTATCGTACTGAGTAAACTCAGTTGGGCACACCTTGAATGTATGTGATCTATCCACACCATCCATTCATTTTTCCATCTAATTTAAGGGGTTGAGTTAAAAATCAAATCATATCGAAAGATCAAGTGGACCATACCACACGAAACAGCGGAGATAATGATATCCACCGTTGAAACCTTGCTAGGCCCAACAATGATGTTTATTTGTCATCCAACCTGCTCATAAGATCATATGGACATGGATGAAGGGAAAAAATAAATATAAACTTGATCCAAAATTTCTGTGGCCCCCAATAAATTTTCAATAGTAGACATTCAATTCAACTGTTTCCTGTGCTGTGGTGCATTTGAACATTTTATATGTTTCATTTTTGAGTTGAAGCCCTAAAATTATCTGGTAAAATGGATGGATGGAACGGATAAAATACATAAATCATGGTGGGCCACACAGAGTTACTAAGTACCCAATCGGCTTCCAGCTAGTTATATGTGAGCAGTTCTCATAAATAAATGTGAGACAGGTAGATCTGACTTTTTCATAAAATTAGAAATGATATTTAGATCTTCTGCCTAAAAATTAGGTAATTTCACTCCTTGGGTGAGCCACAACTTACAAGGTAAGTCAATAGGTACAATTTTTCTTTATAATTATTCATTTGTTTTATATGCTATGGCCCACTTATATATATATATATATATATATATATATATATATATATATATATATATAATATATATATATATATATCATTTGTTTTGGTAAGGACCACCGAATGGATCGAGGAACTAAGGACGTTTTCCCCCACCTTAGTTGTCAAATGGTGTGATCTTTATGTTAGAAGATCTAAACATGGTAACATACCTAACGGAAAGCTCGAATCTCACGTGTGACATTGAACTCATGCACCCTTATGTACGGTCCACACGAGTGTGATAATATTCTAGAGAATGAATAAGGTTCTACTCATAGCATGATTCCAAGCTCGCTGGGCCATGGTTTGGTGATCAAACCGTTCATTGGATGAGAAAATCTTCTTGATTAAGAACCTGTACGTATCTCTGCAAAATCTAAGTTTAAAGAGTCACTCAATCATCAAAAGAAATAGTCTAATGTTACAGGGCTCATTGAAATGTGGAAGATTTATTGGATCTTCCCAATCTATAGTTAGGCCCATCATATAAACGGTTTTAGATCATTGGAAATATATATACCCACGTGTTATGGTTTTTTAAACGTCCATTTCCAATGCATTTTAAATAAGAGAAACGTTGTGTGATGGAGTTGTGCATTTTAATAAGAGAAACGTTGGTGAGATGGCAACATCTCATGGATCCCTACTGAAAACCGTATTCGATCCGGCAGATGTAATGGATGGCCGAACCACGTTGGCAAACGTGTCATGGATTCTCTAATATCTGTTCCAACATTACACTTTTCAAGAGAGGTTGTAGGTGTGGTGATCTGTTAGGCGCTGTGGGGCCGACATTGATTTATATGCTTTATATCTGCATCATCATCATTTTGCTAACTCATTTTATAATATGAATTCTAAAATACAGTACAAACAAAGTTCAAATAGATTATGAGTGTGGTGATTGGACGCCTATCATTAAAACAATTATTGAGGTTATAAAAGTTTTTGATAGGGAAATTGACCGAGGTTATAAAAGTTTTTGATAGGGAAATTGACCGTACTAAATTCGAAGTTTGGGGTAATACCTAGAAAGCTAAGACATTTCAATATCCTAAGAGTAATCTTCTGACAACTTTTAAAATTGTTTCGGATGAAAATGCCTTTGTCTTTGGTTCAGAAGTATATAGTCTTTACGGAGAAGAAGTTACGTCGTATTAATGCTAAAAAAGTAACGTGTATGGAACTTTTTTTTACGCATGGGCAAGGACCCAACTCACGGAGCTCACATGATGTATGTGATAATTCATGCCGCCCATCCTTCTTGTCGTGTCATTTTAGGGCTAGGGCCCAAATATCAGCCTGATCTAGAGCTCGTGTGGATTACATAATAGAAAATAATGGTGACAATGGAACTCACTGTTGAAACTTTCTAGGCTCACTGTGATGTTTGTTAAAAGTAGACATTTTTGGGCCCACGTCGAACTGGCCGACAAAGTAGACGGAACGGATCTTCCCATTGTTGGCCTTAAGCTATTGTACCAATGGTTTGATAAAAAAGGAAATGAACACATTTAAAACTACGATCCATACAACATAACAACTACTACCCATATAATATAACAACTGCGACCCATGTGAACCACGACCCAATGAGCCCACATTGATGTATTTTTCCTTCAGCTAGGTCTATGGTTTTATCAAGAGGTTACATTGCTAATATACATTACTGTAGGCACTAAGAAGATTTCACCTATGGATATCATTGTCACATTATTTCTTGTGGCATGGTCTACAAAACATTTTTACTTTTGGATTGATGTCCTAAAATGAGCTATTGGGATGGATAGCACACATAAATATAAAAACATATATGATAGTGGGCGCGTATCACTCAACACATCATCACACCATCATGTTTGTTATAAATTCACTGTCTATGCCTAGGGCAAAAAAAAACGAAAAAAAGACAGATCTAAAACGCAAGTGGGCCACATAGTATATAAACAATTGGAATTGAACCTCCACTGGTACTGTTGGAGCATAGAAGTTTTAAATCAAGCTAATATTTTCGTGTTTGGGATTCTTCTTAGGAAATGAACTCATAAACAGTTTGGATGGAATATAAATATTATATGGACCCCCAGGAAGGTTCAATGGTAGGCATTTCATTCACCTTTTTTTTTTTATTGTGTGGCTTACTTCAATCATAAATTTACCTCATTTTTGAGTTCGTATCCTAACATGAGCTGGGAAAACAGATGGACGGAATAGATTTCTCACAAACATCACGTTGAGCCCCACCTAACCTCCCACCTAGGAACTTGTGGTCGGGCTCAGGCAATCCGCGTCCCTTATTCTCAAGGTAAAATATCGAAGCCTGCCATGGGGTGAGTCCGACATTAAAGATGAGCTTGCACAAAAATCAGAATGGTCCACTCATCAGTGCCCGCACTAAGCTAAAAATATTTGGACGGCTTATAAAATTTTAACCATACAACGTGACACAATTGTGGATTGGATCGCTAGCTACGTGCCACGATGGGGCCATGATGTATTTTCCTTACATCCACGCTGTCCATCCGTTTTCACATCTCATTTTAGGGAATAATCCAAAACATGCATCAGATCCAAATCTTAGTTGGACCACACCATATAAAATACCAGTGATTGAATACCCACCATTAAAACTTTCTGGGGCCACCTAAATGTTTATTTTCCATCCGATCCGTTGATAAGGTCACAAAGGCCTGGATAAAGGGACCACACAAATATCACTATGACTTAAAAATTTTGTGGCTTAAAATAAGTTTTTAATAGTCAATTACTACTATTTCCTTTGGTGTGGTTCTCCTGAGATTTGGATCTACTTCAATTTGGAAATAATCCCCTCAAATGAGCTTTCAAAACTGATGGACGGCATGGATGTAAAATATATTTATCAAGGTGGGCCCCACAGTAAGGGATCCACGGAAGCATAGGCCCCTGGAGGTATCATCCAAACGCAAGACAGCAACATCCATAGACCATGATCAATCTATCCACGCACCCGATCACAGTACATTACAGTACATTAATGTCCACATCAAGGTGGATATAGACCTCATTACCAGTAAGCTGTCCACCATCCAAACAGCTCATGATCTCGTTGCTCACCCAAAGGCTGTTTTAGATATATTTTAGTTTCGTGCTAGTCACGTGACAACTACAGATAAGCTGTAATACAATGGATCGATTCATCTGGTTTATTAGGGAACGGATTGGCTACTCCCCCTGACACCAGCCCCGTGGCTGATGGTCGGTGATCTGTGGGCCCCACCATGGTGTATGTATTTCATCCATTCCGTTCATCCATTTTTAAAGATGATTTTAGGGCTTTAAGCCAAAAGTGAGAGGGATTTAAATCTCAGGTGGACCACACCACAGGAAAACAATAGTGATTGAATATCCATCATTTAAATCCTACTAAGGCGCAATGTACTGTTTATTTTACATCTAATCTGTTGATTAGGTCATAAAGACACAGATGAAGGGAAAAAAAAAATATCAGCTTGATCCAATACTTTCATGGGCCCCAAAATTTTTTTAATGATTGACGTTCATTCAGCACTATTTCCTATAATGTGGTCCACTTGAGACTGGAATATATCTCATTTTTGTATAATACCATAAAATGATCTAGACAACTATATGGACGGCATTGATGAAACACATACATCATGGTGGGGCCCACAGAGCACCGACCACCAACCATTGGCTGGTGGCAGGGGGAGTAGCCAATCCGTTTCCGTTTTATTATGGATAGTTGGATACCATGAGCTATGTAAAGGTTGGCCCACCACTGATCAAGATGGACCGTCGGATAGGAGGGGTGCACTGTAAATTGCTCACAGCCCTATCGCTCGCATCAGATGATCAGATCCATTCAAATAAATGGCTTGCAAAATGGACGGTGAGACAATCTTTAACCTTACCGTCCATTTCATATGCTGTTAATCTTATGGCTCTGATTATCCAATCATGGTTAATTTCACGTCACGCACAATCTACGGTGGATTCATCCCATTCAACGGTCTTCATTAATTTTGAGCGGGTCCACTTGGGCCCTCGTGAGTGCTTGGCTCACAAGAAGTTCCTCTGGTGGGAAGCTATGTGGGGTCAGAGAGATGCCCGAGAGAAATCTACTCCGTCCATCAGCTTCTCAAGCTCACTATAGGGCAGGAATTTAAAATTCAGCTAGATCCAAAACTCAGTTGGCCCACGCTATCCGAAACAGCGGGCATTGAACGACCACCGTTAGAAACTTTGTGAGGGTTACAGAAGTTTCGGATCAGGATGATATTTGTTAATAACCTTATGAACGGTTTAGATGGAATCTAAACAGCATGGTCGGCTGCAGGAAGGTTTCAACAGCGGATGTTTCCATTCTCACTGTTTCCGGTTGTGTGGCCCACCTGACATTTGGATCTACCTCAAGTTTTTAATCCTATCCAATTCTGAACTTGAGAAACTGATGGACGGAGTGGATATCTCACGAGAATCTCTGTGGGCCCCACATAGCTTCCAACTACACGAAGTTGCTGTGAGCGGGCCCAACTGGACCCGCTTACGATTAATAAAGACCGTTGAATAGGATGAATCCACCGTAGATTATGGGTGACGTGAATTTGACCGTGATTAGAGCCATAAGATTAACGGGATGAGAAATTAAAGATGATCTCACCGTCCATTCTGCAGGACATTTATTTGAATGGATCTGATCATCCGATGCGAACGATAGCTTATGAGAAATCTACAACGCACCCCTCCTATCCGATGTTCCATCGCGATCAGTAGTGGGACAGCTTGTATATAGTAATCCATAGAAAAAACATGCGAAGGTTGCTCTTCAATTTTCTACTCTGTTAAAGAGTTGACAATAATATGACGAGGAAAGCTTTGATACTCCGACAGAGTGTGACAGATGATACGCAGGCACTTCGAAATTACTTAGTACTTGCAAACGGTGTACACGTGATTCAAATCAAAACCGTCCAAATCATCAGTCCCAGCTTAGATGTATCACGAACCAAAAACTAAGCTAATGCGATTGCATGACCATGGAAGTGGTTGACATTTATTGGACGGTTAAAAATGAAATATTCAACGGTCACCTTTTCAACTAACAAATGTCCACAAATCAGAGGCCACGATTGTTCAACTAATCTTATTTTGCGGATGGATCTTATTAACAGTTTCTCCACAATTTAGTTAGCTTAATTTTAATTAAACTATGCCATGCATGCAATTTCTGAGTGCATGCTCATTAAGTATCATACTCTGCCAGAGTATAAATAATACACTAATACAATGAAGTTTCAACGGCGGAAAAAGAAGCATCATTTTCACATGGTGATCTCAATATAGATAAACCTACATGCACTCCTACCATAGCACGTGTGCCAAACTGTAACGTGAGTGAGACATCTCAGCTTTGCATGAGATGGGCCCCGCTATGAAGTTGGATATATCCAAAAGATGGTACGCACAAAAAATTGATATTTTAAAAAACTGATGGACGGTCCACATTCAATCCAAACGTGTGGTCCACTCATTTTTCGAGTGCATACATCTCATCATAGGTGCCACCTTATGAGAAACTCGGATGTCCCACAAGCTTGCATGGTTGGCACGTGTACTGTGTATAAAGCTGTGTGTGAGACTAGAAAGCTTATCACTGGACGTTTGCAAGCCAGATATACGTGCACAGGTCATGCACACCCCATCACACGTGCCATCACAATAAAAGCTACGAGATCCCATTCGTCCAGCGTAGGGGTTTACGGTGAACTTATTTTGAAAATCATCGTATATTAATGATGAACATATAAAAAATCATTGAGACATTTAATCTGGAAAACCCAAGTTTGATTATATTAATTGAAAAACATAGTATATATTGATGATGAATATATAAAAAATCATTGAAATAGTAAATTTGAGTTCATCATCTAATGATAGAGTAGGGTTTTAACCCTAGGGATATATATTATTGGGTTTGTGATTAATTGATTTATATATACTATTATATTTATGTTTGTGAGTTGAATTGCTTATCTTATATATGAATAGATTGGGGTGGTAGTGTCTCAGGATTTTAACACCCAGTCAAGGGTTCGAGTATCCATAGGTGGTGAAATTCCACAAGGGTACGTGTGTGCGTGTGTAAAAAAAAAAAGGATTGCATGCTATCTGGTTAATTTATTACTCACACGGTATGTAACCATCTCACCTGATAGACTAAATTGTGAATATAATTCATCTTATTTTGTCTATAATTTTGAATATATTAAACCTTGTGGCTTACATTGTATTAATTGATAAATACTTTTAAATAGTCTTATTCATCCCTCATTTGAGATTTAGTTATAATCTTAAGCTTCATAAGCTTTCGCATCGTGGTATCATGTTAGATAATTGTGCAAATTCATTTGATCCACCTGATCTTTCTCTTAAAAACATTTTTAAGGTTAGACACACCTAATAAACAGGTGAGATGGGATGTTGCATATGTTTGCAATGCCGGAACATATTGTAGCATGTAGATGGTATGACCAATACACTCACTTGGGGATAGGCCTTTAGTGGGCGTGAGTTGGGTACTACATCTACCAATACCTAATTAAATACGGACAGTCCTATCAAAGACTTTGTGGGGCCATTGTGATATATAGGCTTTATCCAAGCCATCCATCTAGTTTCATGATCATTTTAGAACAAAATCCCAAAATACTGCAGGAAGTAGTGGGGATTAAACTCCTACTATTGAAAACTTTCTAATGCCACCATGATATTTATTTACCATCCAACCGGTCCATAAGATCACGTGAACCTAGCTGAAGGAAATCCTAAATATCAGCTCAATTCAAAACTTCCGTGGTCCTCAAGAAGTTTTCAACACTAGGCTTTCAATTCCCACCAAATCATGCATATGGTCCATTTGAACTTTTATATGTTTCAATTTTACAATCATGCCCTAAAATGAGCCAACAAAACCGATGTGTGACATGGATAAACGCATAATAATGGTGGCCCCACACCATTATTTATACTTATTGTACTTTTTCATTATATTATTTTGATAATTAATCTTCAATCAAAACGTGCCCTTAATGTGAAATTGCCCACTTTTGGAATTATACTAAATAAATCTAGAAGTAACTGAAATTCTCAGGCATTTATTATGAGATTATTAAAAATTTTGAGAATCAAGTGGGGCACATGTGGTACATGTAGTATGCATTTGAAGGCACCTCAACATGATTTTTAGACAAATAAAAAAAAAATGGCAGATTCAATCTTAAAATGGGCCAAACCATAAAAGCTATGTGGACCACTCAAAAACAAGATTACCATGGTGGTGTGCATATGTTAGAAGGTTGGATGTTTTACAAATACCATTTTCCACTATTCCCAAGTTTCACTACTTTTTAATGGAGAAAAATAAAGACACCATAGCAATTTTATAATCCAAACCTCTAAGCACATCTTCCAAGAATTTCCAAGTTGTTGGAGCATTATTTGGTGAAATCCTCATTTTTGAGGCATTTCGTTGTAAAAATTCCTAAACAATTAGAAATGAACTTTTTTAGCATGTCCCAAATGTATCATGGGTTTGCTAATTCCACACGTGTGGGATCCCGTCCATCCACACGCATGTATACGTGTTAGTATGGAACGTGTGTCTGAGATCTGAACCTTCAGCAATCTAGGCTACAGCTGTTTATATCTTTTGCTTAAATATGAGGCAAGTAAACAGTGAAGTGTGAACTGAAAGTAGGGTGTACTAACAAGCTAACCAAAAAAACAAAAAAAACAAATGGACAGCCAAAAAAAACTCCGTACCTTTTCTCTCACCTGAGCTCTGTGGGCCCACGTGATATTCTTTGTTATATCCATTCCATTCATCTGTTTCTTCAGCCCATCTCAAAACAGGAGCCCAAACTTGAGGTAGATCCAAAACTCAAGTGGGCCACACCATGGAAAACAGCTGTGATGGAAACATCCACCATTGAAATGTTCCTGGCCCTACCGTGATGTGTACGTTACATCCAAACCGTTCATAAGGAGATACAACGGGAAAGAATGAATATAAACCTCATCTAAAACCTCTGTTCCCCAAGAAGGTTTAAATGGTGGGAGTTCAATTTCCAATGTTTCCGGTGGTGCAGCTCACCTTGAGTTTCTAATCTTCCGGATATTTTAGATCGCGTCTTAACATGGACTCGCGCAACTGATGGACGGAAGGGATATAACCAAAACATCACGGTGGGCCCCACAGAGGGTAGGGCTACAGTGGATTCAGGTCAAGGAAAGGCCCTGATTTTAGATTCGGAAGATCCGGACAGTATTTCAAGTAAGATGGAAATGCTTGGATATCTCACACGTGGTCCATATTAGCATGTGTTGTTTTGTGTTGATGGGCTGGGCTAACACACGCCCGTGGATTTGGCAAACCAATGTAGTTGGAATATTGGGATGGATAAACGACGGAAGCGGATTGTGTGGTGTGCCACACCGACTTTATGTGGTGTGGTCCACTTAATCTTTCGATCTATTTCATTTTTGGTCTCGCGCTCTAAAATGACCTCAAAAAATGTATGGACGGTTGGGATATAATACATACATCATGGTGGGCCCCATAGAACTTAGTGACGTCAACACAGCTTGAGGTCGGTGTTTTTACGTAAAATCCACTCCGTCCATCGTGGTGTATATCTTCCCTCAAACTCATTAATCTAGCCGCCCATCATAGACGAGCTTTACGGGTTGATGATGAGTGGTCAGATCGTCTGATTAAGTTGTACTTATCTAAATCACTAGTATGAAATGAAAATACAAAAATCAACCCAATTAAAATCGGTGGGCCACACGTGTGAACTTAGAGATTCTACGCCTAGTATTACACTGGGCCATCAGAGTCTTTATCAGCCTGATCTTCCCAATCATGTGATAATCAAATCGATGGCTAATAACAAAATGATCATTAGGCATGATCAAACGGTTTAGATCTTCCTATCATCTAATTCCCAACGGCAATTCAAATTATCCAAATTGATCAGTGTGCATCCACGTGTACGGTAGATATGTGTGCTAGAATGGCCCATCAAACTCTAATTTCTAATTATAGTTATCTAAAAATGATTAAGTGATGAGATAGAAGAAAAGAGGCGTTGGAAAGGAAGAAAAATACACCTCAACTAGCATTAATTAAAAAATGATAGATACGCCTAAGCAAAAACATTAAAAAAAAAAATAAAAAAAAAAAATAGAGATTTTGGTGGTATTAGTGGGATTTGGTGAGATGTAAATGGATGGCTACGGTTTGGAAATACCTTTCAGTCCTCTTCAATGGCCCTTATATGGAGGGACATGATACGTCTGTCCAAAACGACCTGAATAGGCAGATTATCTCACTTGTCTGCATCTGTAAGGGGAGATGTATCAATCGAGATGGTCCATCTAGTCAGCATCACAGTGGATAGCATAGATTTAAAAGAAAATATCGAACGATCGCAGTTATCTTACTTTTACTATCTACCGTCCGTTTGAAGGCGAATTGTTGGATGGAATAGATGATTTGATTATCTTATTTTTGAAATTATTTTTCTAAAAAAGGTTTTTTCCATGGATGCACGGTCCGGATTTATAATATATTCGACCACGTGTACGAATTTAGAAAGAGATCTACCGTATTTCAGTCCTATCGATTCTACCGTATAATTTCGATTCTTTTGGATTGCGTTGAAGTCGCTTGCAACGAGAGTGGCTTCGCGTGTAGAAATTGATTCCAAGCCAATACTCCACGTCATCCCATGATCCGAATATTTTTTTTTATATAAGAAATTGCCGAGCCCGCATGTATACACAGGCATCTCATCTACACGCCATCATCTGTGTAATTATGTAGAATAAAAATATAATCCATGCCGTCCAAAATGTGGGTCACATTGATTTGATTCTATATTATAAACTATGGACTAGTAAAAATATCAATTAGACCACATACTACAAATAAAATTGAACGGGTGAAGAGCTTTGGGTTTTATTAACCCGGTCGGCGACTGTCCTGTGATTTCCATGGTGCCCACTGCTATGTCAGCGACAAATCCACTCCGTCCATCAGTTTTGCCAGATCATACTATGTATAAGCCCAAAAATAAGGTAGATTCAAAACTCAAGTGGGTCACACCACAGGAAACAATGAGAATGAAAAGGCCAACTGTTGACAGTTTCCCAGGGCCCACCTTGATCTTTATATGCCATCCAAACCGTTTATAATGTTATTATCACTGGGATGACTGAACAAAACACAATTATCAGCCTTATCCAGAACGTTTATCGCAACGCCAGAAGATTTTCAATGACGGGTGTTTAATCCCCACCTTTTCCTTTGTCATAACCCGCTTGAATCTTATATCTTCCAGATTTTTGGCATTATATTCTAAAATGATATTTCCAAACTGATGGACGGAGTGGATTTTACAC
Organism: Magnolia officinalis; assembly: GCA_021015155.1. Lineage (NCBI taxonomy): Eukaryota > Viridiplantae > Streptophyta > Magnoliopsida > Magnoliales > Magnoliaceae > Magnolia > Magnolia officinalis. Next base: position 6,362,131 of record JAJHSJ010000008.1, read on the forward strand.
TGGCATCACGGTGGGCCCCATGTTGCTCCCACTGGCAGGAAATTCCTATAGTCAGGAAGCATGGGCAATTTGCGTCCGACCATGGCCATGATTAATTCAACGAAATATACATTTGGGGGTACCCATCTGATGTACGGCTTGGATCTCATTCCTTATTCATGATGAAACCCACGATGGCGTGTGCATGAACTGTCTTGTATACGCGTGTGGGCTCAACAAGCAATCCGGCTCCCATTCTCCTCTGTATATAAGCCGATGTCTGCTCTTACAACCAATTCAATTCTCTCTTCTCTCTCTCTCTCTCTCTCTCCACACAAACCAATTCAATTCTCTCTCTCTCTCTCTCTCTCTCTCTCTCTCTCTCTCTCTCTCTCTCTCTCTCTCCATGGAAGGTCTCATCCCTTATGTCTACAGAGTCATAGTCCAATACAGGTCTAGTGGTCAAGCTCCAATGGCTGGTTCTTGGTTCTGTGACTCACCACCGTCCAATTCATACGTTAGACTCCCAGGAAACTCTGGACGGTTCCAGACGACCGAAATCCAGCTCTTCCGGGCAGACCGCGTCATCTCATCTTCTTCACAATCCTCCATCGGTCCATCATCTACGTCTCAGCACATTAGCTCCAACGCTGCTCAATCGCCTGCCCGCCGTCTGTCTTCTCGACTGCTTCTCTGATGACCGCAAAAGTGATGTAGGCAGCCCAAGACCACTCAATTCACGGTTTGGATTGAAAATCATGATCGACCCAATTCAAAGCTGGGATAAAAAATCATGATCAACGGACCAGATCGCGAAAGTAGGCCGTGGTTTGCTTGTAGTGATGCCAAGTGTGGATATGATCTTGCTAGTTTGAAGATAGTGAATAAGTGGACGGTTGCCAAAGTAGCCGTACACCTTGTGTTGCTATGGTGATTGTGTAGATATGGATGTTGGCTTGTTGAAGGATTTCGTGTTTCATGGCCCACCAAGGGGCCTTTATAACTGTAAATTCAGTTGTGAAATTCTGTTTACTCTTCTTGCCATTTTCGTTGATCAATCAGATGAAAATTTGGACGGTTGATCTATTGGGTCCTGTACATAGATGGCCCACTGTTAAAGATTGCATGGAACTCAAAATCCTGACCGTTGATTTTTCCTTTTCAAATTTGGACGTTGATCAATTTTGATCGTCTACTCAAAGGTCATATCAGGTTCAGTTTCCTGTTTTAGCGTGGGCAGTCCACTAATGGGACCACACGGGCTGGATGGTCTGGATCCATGGCTCCACCTTGCTCGAGGCATCCTTCTTGTGCCTGTGGTGTGGATCCAGACCATCCAGCCAGTAAAGATTTTGACGCTGGGCGTTCAATCCTCACTCCTTCAATTTTCGGCTCATGCCCTAAAATGAGTGGGCAAAACAGATGGACGGCATGGATAAAAGACATAAATAATGGTGGGCCCTACATATCACCACGCAATCCGCGTCGACTATGAAGTTGGGAACTTTGCCAAGCCCACACGCGCGTGGAGCCCTGGTTTTCCACATGCGTACAAGGCACACGTGTAAAAGTCATGCTTTCCATTGGGTGGGCCGCACTGTTTAGATCTTCTTACCTAAAAATCAGTCCTTGTCAGTCAGATGAGCTAGAGTGTACAAAAAGCAAACGGATGAATAAAAGGAATTCTTCTAGCCGTCCATTTGTGTTATCCACTTTGGCCCATCTGAGGAGTTTAACGGCACGAAATCATTCCATACTAAGGTCGCGTCGGCATCTGTGGGTCCGGCCGTGATGTTTGCAGGAGGCCATACTACAGTGAAAAGTTGGAGGGGAATGCGTATGGTTGATTTTGGTGGGCCCACCAGAGGTGTTTGTGGGATGTAACACGTGAATGGAATGGATTTTTAGCAGGCCGCTGCACAGGCAATGGTCAACGTCACTCTCTAAATAGTTCACTGTTGTGTGGCCCACCTACGTCATAGATCAGCATAAGGTTTGAGATCAGGCCCACATGAGAAGAAACATCTGATGGAGAGATTGGATATAAAAACATATTATAGTAGGCCCACTGAGATTGACATAAATGTAACTTATCATTGAAAGGAGTAGGGGTGTACATCCAGCCGAGCCTAGTCGAGCTTGCCCAAACTTGACTTGGCTCAGCCACTGGCTGACCTCAGCTTGGTCCTCAAGCATGGCTGGCCAGCTCGGCCCAATTTGGTCAGCAGCTTGGGCCAACTTAGGCCGAGTTCGAACTAAGATTGAGCCATGTTAGTCACTAGGCATTTCCACATATACCTGTACTGCACCTTCAAAATCCATTTGTATGTGAAACAGAAGCTATAATTTTACAGGCATTTTATCAAAAACCTTCTAAGCAACATAAAAACCAAGAAAAAATGGTTTTGTTTCAAGTACATTCGTTCTTGGCTAGTGGCCACACTTCGTTGAGTCATTTTACCAAACACTTGGTGAGCAACATCAATGGCAAAGTAACTGAGTCACCAAACTAATTTGATGCGAGTTCGCTTCAAGCTGGATTCGATTGAAGTTGAGTTGAGCTAGGGCCTGTTCGAACTCGCATTGAACTCATTTTCGAGCTCAAAAAATCAGCTCAACTCAGCTCGAACTCAACTTCAAACTAAGCAAATCGAGCTTTTTCGAGTCGAGCCGAGCTAGCTCGGTTCGTGTACACCCCTGGAGAGGAGGTTCGCTAAAATGGAATGCCGATTAGGTACTACCCCCGCCTGTACCCAGCTTGGAATAGGCTGGGGCTCCAGGGATCCACCACGAAGCAAGAGTTTATAAACACCGTCCATTTATTTTGTCATGTTATTTTAGATATAAGTTTTTTAAAAAATGAGGCCAATCCAAAATAACATGGAAAAATGGATGGACGTTGTTAAACCCTTATATGTGGGTGGCCCTACCATGATATATTTATTAATCTATATCGTCTATCCTTTCTTTGAGATTATTTTAAGGTATGTGTACAAAAAATGAGGCAGATCAAATGCTTGAGTAGACCATGCCACCAACGCCCACCTCTAGCCATGAACATGCTGTTCTGTGGGTGGGCCTACCATGATATATTTATTAATCTATACCGTCTATCTCTTCTCTGAGATTATTTTAAGGTATGTGTACAAAAAATGAGGTAGATCAAATGCTTGAGTAGACCATGCCACATTTGCCTTTTGCATTTATGCTTTTAATGCAACTCAAGCTTATTATCTGGCTTAGTCCACTTGACTGCTATATCTACTTTAGTTTTTGTACACATACATTAAAATAATATGAGAGAAGGAATGGATGACATGACTAAACAAATATATTAGGGTAGGCCTCTTCAGCCCGTTCATGGCTAGAGATGGATAGGGTTCAGATGCAATCCGCATCCTCCAAGCTCAAAATAGTCATGGGTAATACCTACTTCACATCCCTAAAAGTGATTACATTTATATGCTAATAGTATATGTTTTATGGAATATATAGCTGTATTTGCTAACACTATCAAAATGGTACTTTTTTAAGGTGTAATTTTTTATTTCTCACACATACTCACCCCTCCCAACACACTCTCCCCCACTCTACACACACTACCCAGGCACTCTCGCATACTCACACCATAGGAGGTGTTGAAATCTGTGGTTTTTTTAAAATATTCAAAATTTCAAATTTTTGAAATTTTTGAAATTTTGTCGCCAAAATAATTTTCAAAAATTTCAAATTAAAAAGTGTGTTGTGTTCTTTTAGTCCCACATCAGAAATGGTAGAAAAGTTTTTTGGATTTATATGTGGATTTGTTAATAGTATTCTTACTTGGATATTTTGGAGATAGAGATGCTTATGCATTGGAACACATGCATGCACACTATAGAGTGGGCGATGATAGTGTGGCTGTAGTAGCGTTAGTTGACATACTTTGCACGAATCACACTTTAAAGATAGCGTATCATCTTACATAATTTAACTTTGTGAAACGAATTTCATATTTTATTTTATTTTTCTATTTTTGGTGTATCCAACAGATTATTTTTTAACAAGAGATAATCAAACTCATGACTTCGTGTTGAAACCCATACAATTTGTCACCGTGACACGAAGACTGCAACAGTCGTTATATATATATATCTTAATGAACTATTACAACTTTTTAAGAGAGCGTAATAATATTTATGTATTATTTTTCTATACTAACCGTTAAGACTCCGTAGTGCGTAAAGGTAGCTACCGTTATTTTTATAAAATAAAGTAGAGAGGCTGTAACGTACGTTTGGGACGGCCATAGAATATCCCGACTGGGATCATTGGGTACCCACCCTGGAAAAATGCTCTAACAAAGAGAACTTGCGGTGTCTTGATATATCATGATAAGAACAGTGTCTGGACCCACCTATCTGCACAAATAACGCCCGTGTTTAGGTGATCCAGACCGTTGATCATATGGATGCTTCCATCGATTGTGGATCTCTAAAAAATTCATATTAGAGGTTTCGACGGTTAACAAGGTTAAGATAAAACTACAACAACGGTCCAAAAATGACAAAATCTTTGACGGTTGTAATCGTCCAATCTGCATGGTTTTTGGGTTGTTTCTTATCAAGTGGTGGATCAATAATATCAATGGTCTGGATTAACTAAAAATGAATGCATATGAAGGAAATGCTCAGAGTAATTTTATACACATGGTGATCCATCAGAGAATGTCTTTTCTTGCATGTGAAGGAAACAAGTCATTCGATGTCTACGTTATCCTGCCCTTACCAGTTACCCCCATATTCAATCTTAAGATAGTAACAGGAGGAGAATTTCTAAGCCTACACGCGTATAGACTATAGACAGCTAGAGCCACATACACGTGCCAAAATGAAACACGTGTCCAATATTAGACCCATCATTCAGTTGGGCCACGCTGTTTAGAACCCATGGCCTGAAAATAAGGCATTTTCATCTCTCAGGTGACTCATAGTGCACAAAACAAATGAATGGCCAGGATTTTTTTTTTCTAACCGTCCATTTCTTTTTCTGTGCTGTGGCCCACATTAGGATTGAAACCGACCGATTATTGAGCCAAAAAAATCGAATTAGTGTGATCCACCTGATCCAAGTTCAAACCGCCGCATCGGACATATTGGCACGTGTACTTGTGCGTGTAGATAGCGAAGTTCTACACGCCTGTGGGCTTACGAAATCCAGAATCATTTGGAGTGTGGATCGTACGGACGGTCCATATTCAAAGGCTCACAGAACCTACGTTTCAATTATCTAGACCATTGATCTGCAGTGACCCTTGATGGATCGATCATGCACCCAAAAAAAAATAATCTTTGATTGGAAGATTGAAGCCACCAATATTGACACTTTCTTCAGTTGACTGTAGACTGTTATTCTGTTTAACTTCCTAACCATCTATGTATATGCTACAAATTGAAATGTTAGCAATGTTGTGGTGGGCGAACCAGCCAACGGTCAAGATCACTGAAACATTGGCTCTGCTTGTGCAGAGTCTGCATACTAATAAAACACAAATATATTGTGCAGATGTCATGAATTTCATCAGCCATTGGTGTATATAATTTCAAATGGCAAGGTTTCCTTCTATTTTGGCTTCATAGCAGCAGTGATATAAAAAATCCTACTATTTATGATTTACGGTTTATGATTTATGATTCAAATTGAATCTATTTTTATATGAATCCTACTATCTTATGATCTGAATCCTATAATTTATAATTTAAATTATATTTATTTTAAACTTTATTTGACTATCCTTTTATGTTTTTTAATTAATGGGAGTTTTAAGAATTATTTAGAAAAAATATTATAAAAACAAAAATCATTTGGATATATATATATATATATATATATATATATATAATATATATATATATATATATATATATATAATGGGAAAAGGTACAATGCACTCGAGCTTTTATGTTTTTTAATTAATGGGAGTTTTAAGAATTATTTAGAAAAAATATTATAAAAACAAAAATCATTTGGAAAAATATATATATATTCTCTTCAATGTTAAATTGTAGAGTTGTTTTTATTTTTATTTTTAATTAATAATTTATTACTTCTAAACTGTCAAAACACTAAATTAATGCATGACTTGTTTGAAATGTCCTACCGTTGGTTAGTTATAATTATATGTGTTGTGGAATGATGGTGTTAGAAATCAAAATACATTTTATTTTGTTGATTTACCTAATAAAATGTTACTTTTTCAATGGGATTTTACATTTAAAAAAGTAATAAGAACATAAATTATTAAAGGATTATTATATGTTTTTTAAGAAAAATAATTTTAAAAGTAAAAAAGAAGAAGAAAAGATAAGAATTTCAGTCTTTTCTTCATTGAATGTAGATTGTTGGTGCATTTCATCTTAACCGTATATTTACATTCCAACAATGGAAATGTTATATTTCTCCAAAGTAAGGAGATTTTGCTGGCATGGTCCATCATCTCAATGGCTTGGATGAAACAACCATTGCCCCCCATGCACAAACAGGTAATTCCCTCTATCCTCATAGGCCTCAATTAGAACTTTTAGGCCCAGAGAGAAACGGACTAGGATCTTTCAGTCTTCAACGGTCCTGATCCATTGCCCTTCCAACCCACACGTACCAGTACGGCTAGAAATCTGGACCGTCCATGAGATGATGGCCCACTAAGCAAAAAGCATGCTGATTGGATAATTTGATCATGTGTATAGCGATGAGCCGCTTCTATGATCGATGCTCGGTTTAAATAGAAGATCCTCACCATCCAATCTCTGGCCTTATTTTTTCCATTGTGATTGTGGACCGTCTTTGATATTGGCCCATTCCATGCTCGATGACTATTGACTAGGTCTGGCAATGGGCCTAAAATAAGGCTGACGCCAGGCCCATTTAGTAACCTGGAAATGTATATGAGGCCCAAGCCAATCCACAAATATAATAAATGGGCCCATCTTCAGATTTTAGTTGGGCCTCACCTGCTTATCAGCCAGGTTTCAAGTCCAAGCACACGTCCGATCCAACCCAACAGGCCAGCCTGGCAAGTTTCGTAGGGATGATAATGGGCCCGGCGGCCCGACCTATATGGCCCGGGCAAAAATCTAGGCCGAGGGTGTGGCAAGCCCTTGATTTGTTACGGGTCAACTGTGATGTGTATATGAGATCCACTCCGACCATTAGATGAGTAATTACATTTTAGGTACAAATATAAAAAATCAGCCTGACCTGTAATTCATATGGACCACACCAAAGAAAAATAATTGGAAAGAGACGTTAACCCCTTATTTTTATAGGGTCAGTGTGATGATTTTATTCAACCCACACATCATGGTGCACCCCACAAAGCCTTGTTTGGATGGATTATCACTGTGGCCGGGCTGGAAAATACGGTGAAATAACTCTTCTTAGGCAAATATTTATTAACATTAATTAATCCTTAATTTCTAAGTTGGTTGGATGCATAAACATTAATTAATCCCTAATTTCTAATTTAGTTGGACATGCAATGGGGTGGACTTAAAGCATATCTTTACATATATGGATTGATATTGAGAGGGAAATGGACGGTTTAAAGACACCTGCTGGTGAAAGCGGAATGCACTGAGATATTCGTTCGGGCTCACAAAGATGGCCGTGAAAATTTTATTCTGTCCATCAGCTTTGAGAGACCATAATAGTACAAGAGTCTAAAAATCAGATAGATTCAACAATGAGGTGAACCATACAATCAATTTGGGTCCAAATTTCTTTATGTTTTGTCAAATAATTATATTTTAATATGTTATTAAATCATTACATCAATATCACATTTGTACATTAATTTAAAATATTAAGCTGATTTGAGATACCATATATATTCTTGAGAATGTATCGAAGAATTCCTATACCTTCCTGCTCCTCCCCTTGACTCCAAGTACAATATGTGAAATCCAGTTCATTTCATTTATAAGTTACCAAACATAAATGAGGATTCCATTTACATTGAAATTAAGAAAGTGTTTGATTTTTCATTTATTAGTATAATTAGAGGTGTACATGAACAGAGCTAGCTTGGTTAGCTCGCTTGACTCGACTAAAAAAAGCTCGATTTGACTCGGTTTGAAACTGAGTTCGAGCCGAGTCAAGCTGTTTTTTTGAGCTCGAAAATGAGTTCGAGCTAGCCCCAACTCGACTCAACTCGGATTGAACCCAGCTTGAATCGAACCAGTTCGGCGACTTGGTTATTTTGATATTGATGTTGCTCACCAAGTGTTTGATGAAATGACTCAACGAAGTGTGGCCGATGGTAAGGAAGGTATGTATATAAAACCAATACCCTTATTTTCTTGATTTTTATGTTGCTTAGAAGGTGTTTGATAAAATACCTGTAAGACCATTGCTGCTATCTTAAATACAGTGAAATTTTGAAGGTGCAGTTCAGGTGTTTGTGAAAATGCTGCACAGACAAACTCAGCTCGATCTTGGCTTGAACTCGGCTCAAACTAGCCCGAGCTGCTAACCGAACCGAGCCGAGCTGGCCAATCAGGCTCAAGGATTGAGTCGAGCTGAGTTCGAGCTGAGGTCAGCTAATGGCTGAGCTGAGTCAAGCTAAGGCCAGCTCAACTCGGTTCGACTCGATGTACACCCCTAAGTATAATTCTGCATAAATGAGTAATGATTATTTACCCATCTATTTACAGTAGCAGTTCTAAGGTTGACATTGAAATGGAGCTTGTTCGTAAAGCTTCCACTTCTTAGATTACACTAGTATAATTTTCGCATGTAAAATTTGTAGGGCCCACCATGATGTATGTATCTTATCATGATGTCCATCCATTTCACCCCCTCATTTTAGGGCATGAGCCAAGAATGAGGCAAATTTGAAGCTGGTAGGAAATGGTGGGAATTGAACACCTTATGTAACATCCCGGATTTTCACTGTTTTGGATTTCAAAAAAATCCTTAAATTTTTTTTTTTTTTTTTTTTTTTTACTTATAATATCACTTAATGACCATTAGCACTTAATGTTAGTTTATGCTGGGGTGGACCGGTCTAGTTATGAAGGGACAAGTGCGGGCCGCCAAGTCAGATGGCTTGTTTACACTTAATAAACAGCCTATGTGGGCCACCCACGCGACCGCGAAGGGTCAGAAAAATTTGAAAGTTTAGAAAATCATAGGTCTCACTGGGCTTGTGGTCCATCGCGGACCGCGGACCCAGTGGACACCCAGATGCACCCCACCAATACCAGATTAGAATCTGGCACTTGCAAATAAAGTCGTGGTACCAGGCGTTCCATCCGTCGGATTCTTCCAAATTTGCGGTGAAGGTTTAATGTATTTTTCAACGCCTGTCCACCAAATCTGGGCCCCGATCGTGGTACGATGACCGTTGATCGCGAATCGGACCCGTACGACCAAACCCCATATCCGATCGTCCCCAAATTTTGCGTGGCCCCTCTTCGGGCCATGGAGACCTTATCCTATAAGTTTCATGGCCAGAGGGCCGCCAGAAGAACCGCTTCAATCATCTGAATGGGCCTCTCAGGGCCATTAAATATCGGAATCGCTTACTCAGACCCTATATCCGTTCATCCGTTTGTCCCCAAATTTTACATGGGCCCTAATTGGGCCATAAGACACCTACCCACCGAATTTGGTGGCTTAGAGGGCGTTAGGACCATCCCAACTTCAATAGGGAGCCCTAGAAGGCTAGTTTGGGAAATTGTGGGAACTTAAATGATTTGAGTCGTCCACTCTTATGCCAAGTTGAGGATTTCGGACCGTCGGTTTATGACCAAACTTTACCCATGAATTAAGGATATTTTCCCGCTCACATCCGTATAGCCGCGGCCCCGATCGACCATCGGTGACCGTTGAACAGACTTCTAATCATATCTGTCGATCGGCGCGTCAGAATGGCGGGCCGATGTGTCCATACGTAGATCATCATTAGGACTAACTATCCTACGGTGTATATCGACTAGTACACCCCATAGGCTAGAAAACCCCCCATAGGGTTAGTATAGTAAAGACCCAACACTTGGGGCCAATTGTACCAAAACTAGCACTATATAAAGGGTTTCTTTTGGGCACCCCTCTCCCATACGAATTTGCCCTAGGAGAGAAAAGAGAGAAAAGAGAAATGAGGAAGAGAGGAAGAAGGAGAGTGGACCCTAAAATCGAGGTGGGGCCCAAGGAAGCAAACCCCACAACTCTCTACATCTCCTCCAAGAAGAAACCCCATCCGAAATCGCCTCTCTTCTCTCCGTTGATCGTTTAGGTAAGATGCTAACCCACCTTTCCCTTGAAACCCTTGTGATGAGAAGGGATTTGTTTTGGATTCTAACATGTAAATGTTGTTTAGGGATCCCGGCCAAACCACCCCAAAATCCACTCTCTTAGAACGTTCCCAAGCCTTCAACGAATCCGAAGGTGCGGACTATTGTTCTTAGGTGGCCTAACACTAATTGTAGCACGAGTTTAATGATTTTGTATGTTTGGATGATGCCTTTGGAGAGTCTAGGGAAATTTCTAGGAATTGTTGGGTTGTTGAATTGTATGAATTGTATGTCATGTTGATTTCCTCATATGATGTTGTTCTTATCTTTCACATGATTTAATATGAATTGATGATCTCATGTTTATGTCATGTTTGGTTTTCTTCACATGATGTTGCCTTAGTATGTATGTCTTACTATCCTTATGCAATTTGGCTCTATGAGATGTAGGAAGTACTTAACTTCCTCATCAACCCATATAACACACATGCACTTGAATTTTACACATTGTAGCTTTGCATGGTAGGAATTATGAGTTCTATGTTGAAAAATATGAATGTGTGATATTGCATATGCTAATGATAACCTTGTTAGTTGGCATGTTATGAATCACCATCCAAACTCTTTGGTTGGTCAGAAATACAAGGAGAACGAGGCGGCCCCGTCGGTAGGACCGTCTTGAGGCTAAACCCATGGATTTGGGCGAGTGTGTTCGGGGGGCTGTAGTTCTACTACATAGTTCTCTTGTGCCCGAGGTCACTCGTCTCACGCTCGCTTGACTCGTGCGGTCCAGCCTACTATCTGACTGACCCTGTATGTTAACCCTGTTTGCTCACATATGTATGGAACTTAAACCACCCTACAACCGTTGTAACCCATAAAAAAAATTCACTTGAAACTGGTCCACAGCCTCGTGAGCCGGGCATGGTGGAATGAGACACTATGTCCGAGCTGTCGGCCTACGCTGGGGTACCGCGCCTCCCCGTAGTGACCGCGAACGATCCCTTCCTTTTGGCACTCCTCATGTGCTTGGTGTCGGGGATGAGGAACCCGACGGGATCACGGACCGCGAGGTCTCGGCCTCAAGCATTGAGGGGGTCTTGGCCTCGCAACCAGCTTAGGGCATTGATACGTATGGTAAATCAGAATCCCCAACCTGTTGGATGAATGGACTTAACTAATAACTCGGCTAACACGATCGCATTGTACGCATTAGTTAGGGTGGTGACTCGGAAGTCGAGGTCGCTCTGAGGGAGTGTTGTCATATGCGATCGTTAGATGAAGTCGCTTGAGGGAGTATTGTGGCGAGGGCATGCATCATATCATCCCACATGCGCGCATTTTAAATAAGAGTTATTAGGTGTTAATGATTGTCTGCTTTTCATTAAGTTCATATTACAATTGATGCCTGTTGTAACTTGAGACCAATAGTTCACACTGAGTTGATCACTCACTCCCACTCTGGGACGGTGTTTTAAAACACCAACCAGACCCATTCATAGATGCAGGTGACTCAAGGCATGAGGAGCCTGGTGAGGTGAGCTTGGACGAGGAGTACGAGCTGTCCTACTTTTAGTTGATGGGCGGCTCTCCATCAGCTTGACAGGTGGGAATTGGATCGCTGAGTTGTGGACTCAGCTTTATTCTTGTGGACATATCATTTTATTTTAGATTTTGATGGGCAACGCCTTATGCGACCCTTTTCATATTCTTTGGACTTGTATATGTATTTGAACTTCTTTCATTTCAGTAAATCAGTTATGATTATGTTTCATGCTCCAGGATATTCCAAATTATGCATTTAAGCTTGATTAACCATAAAACCATAAAATGTATGATAAGTGACACTCGGGAACTCGAAAGTCGAGTCTATGTACGACCCCCAATTTTCCGGGGCGTTACACCTTATGTTGAAAACTTCTTGAGAGCCACAAAAGTTTTTGATCAAGTTGATATTTATGTGGACCCTTCATATATGTAAGTGTGATCATATAGACATGTTGCACGATTAGTACACATCCCTATGGACCCTAGGATGGTTTCAATTTTAAACGACGTCATTCACTTAAGCTTCCAATCTACCTCATTTTTAGGCTCATGCCTCAAATTGAGATGGTAAATGGATGGATGGATAGGGTCACACACATACATCATTGTAAGACTCACATATTTTAAAAGTACCTAATTCCTCTTCAATTTCATACATTTCATGTTATTTTTAAGATGAAATTAGCATTATTCTCCCCTTAAACAAACTCCCCTTAAATTATTATTTTTTAACACATGTCCACACCCACCCACTCCACATGAGCACTCGATCTTGTCTCAATGTTGAAACAGAATCTGTTTACCACTGAACCATGGAGCAGGACCCACGCCCCTCAAAAGTTACTATTAACTGTAACGTCCCGTCCAACCAGCACAGTATCCTGGGGCGTCCATGTAGGATTTCCCACAGGATCGTTCGTTCACAGTACTCATGGTGGGGTACCACGAGTTAATTAACTTATATTTATCCCATTAGAGTAGACCAGTCTGGTCATGATCGGACCATGTGCGGGCCGCTAAGCAAGAGGACTTGTTTACACTTAACAACAGCTCGTGTGGGCCACCCAACGACCGAGGAGGGCCAGAAAAATTTGAAAGTTTAGGAAATCATAGATCTCACTGGGCTTGTGGTCCATCGCGGACTGCGGATCTAGTAGACACCCAGAATTGAGATCTAACACTTGCTAAATGCACCCCACCAATGCTATATTGAAATCTAGCGCTTGCGAATAAAACTGAGATACCAGGAGTTTCAGCTGTCGGATTTCTTCCAAATTTACGGTGATGGTTTAATGTATTTTTCTACACCCGTCCACCAAATCTGGGACCCGATCGTGGCACGATGACCATTGATCACAAATCGGACCCGTACGATCAAACCCCTTATCCGATCACTCCCAAATTTTGCATGGCCCTTCATCGGGCCATGAAGCACCTATCCTATAAGTTTCATGGCCAGGGGGCCACCAGAACCACTCCAATCACCGAAATGGGCCCCACAGGGCCACTTAAAGATCGAAATCGTATGCTCAACCCCCGTACTCGTTCATCTGTTTGTTTCTAAACTTTACACGACCCCTCATCGGGTCATGAGACACCTACACACCAAATTTGGTGGCCAGAGGGCTGTTGGAGTGGCCCCCACACCAATAGAGAGTCCTAATGGTCTATTTTGAGAATTTGTAGAAGCTTAGGACCAAATGGCCCAAGTCTAGGAAACAAAACCCTGGCTCTCATAACTCTCTCTCATTTACCACAACTACCAAGAGCAAAGGAGAGAGCAAGAGAGTAAAGGAGAAGAAAGTGTGAATGAAGTTGAGTTAGGGTGGACCCTAAATCAAGGTGGGGCCCAAAGGAATCAACCCTTCCAACTCCCTACCTCTCCTCAAAGGAGAAACTCTCCACCAAAACCTCAACGATCATCCGTGGGTCGTCTAGGTAAGATCCTTCACCCGTTCTTCTTGGAAATCCATGTATTAAGAAGGCTTGGTTTGGATTTCTCACATGCAAGGGCTTGTTTTAGGGATTCCGGCCGATCGACCTCAAAGCCCTCTTTCCTAGGACGTTTTTCCAATCTCCAACGATCCATAGGTGCGGACTATTGTTCTTAGGTGGCCTAGCACCAATTTTAGTACGAGCTTAATGATTTTGATTGCTTGGGTGTTATATTTGAGATTCTAGAGAAACCCTAGGAATTTATATGTTTGTTGGAATGGTATGGATGTGCATGCTTAGCTCTCTCACTATGTGTTCTTGCCTCTCACATGATTGTGTGTATGGATGATCACATGCTCATGCTTGTTGATTTTCCCATATGTTGTACTTCATAATATGTATGATTCATTACCCTTGTGCACATGATTTCTTGAGATGAAGAAAGTGCTTAACTTTCTCACTAACCCATACCACACACACACCTTGCTCATGATATTATTAGCTTTACATGTTAGTAGAAGTTTAGAATTTTATGTTGAGAAGCATGAGAACATGATGTTGATTATGTTAGATGATGCATTGATATTTGGCATGTTATGGATTCCCTTTACCCTCTTGGGTTGGTCAGGAACATGATGATAGACGGTAGTCCATCGGTAAGACTACGCTAGGGCTAGATCCGTGGTTTGGGCGGGCGTGTTCGGGTGGCTGTAGTTCGACTACATGGGTCCCTTGTGCCCAAGGTCGCTCGTCTCATGCTCGCCTGACTCGTGCGGTCTAGCCTACTATCTGACCAACCCTGTTGTTATTTTCTCATTTTCCATTTTCTCAAAATTTCATTTTTTCAACCCCCATTTCCCCCTCTTTCCCTTTCTCCTAGAGTGATGGCATTCTTTGCCACCATTGTCACCTTCTTCATTATCCCGGTGGTCCTCTCCCTTATGGGGAAGAAGAGAGCGGCTTCTGAAGGAGCAGGGCAGAGCAAAGAGCGACGTAGTAAGAAGAAGGCCGATCTGAAGGGAAAGGTGAGCTCAGAGGTCCAATCGAAGAGGCGGAATGATTCCCGAAGATATGAAGCGCTCGTAGAAGATTTAAAAAATTTCCGCGTGTACCAAGTCGCCTTCGAGGCCTCCGTGGAGGAACACCTGCTCGGTAATAACTCCATACTCAACTGACTTATGAAGAATGATTGAGGTCCCATGTTTTATGTGAGCAAGCAGGCCGATGTGGGGCAGGCTAGGATGTTCTACACTTGGATTAGAAATCCTAAATTCGAGCCCCTTAGATTTGATATTAAGTGCGTGGTGGGGAAACTCACTTGGGAGTTGAGGACTTCACCGAAATACTGGGGGTGCCACTGGGGGAGGTGCAGATTGATGAAACAAACTTCGAATCAAGGGTAACCCGCGACGAATGTACTCGTTTCCTGTGAGGCCAAGCTGCCCCTTGGAATCGGGATGTCGGCCTATACACAACTCACATGATCCCCAAGTATCGGGTACTCCACCGCATTGCCACCCACAGTATATACCCAAGGCTGAAGAACCGTTATGAGTGCACCTGCTACATGGTGGAGAGTTCTTGTATCAGGTGGGCCGAGGAGCGAATGTGTGCGCCCCTAGCACAGTGCTCTACCAAATTGTGAAGGCCGCAAAGGCGACTCGGAAGGACATGACTCTCCCATTTGGCTGCCTAGCCTGCTATATAGCCGACTAGTATGGGATAGACGGATCAGACGGGGACCCCGTACTAACAAAAATCCTGGGGGACAAGCTGCTAAACTCTATAGGTGTGGGACCCAGGCAAAGACAGACTCACATCGACCAGTATGGGGATGCCAATGAAGAGGAAGAGGAAGACGAGGAAAGTGGCGGGAGCGAGAATGAGAATGAGAATGAGGATGAAGCCGAAGAGGCAGATGGGGCTGAGGAAATCAGGGCAGTCAGGAGGGGGCCCCTTACCATCCCGGATATACATGAGCGTTTGGATGCGCTCAAGGCCGAAGTAGCGGAGGTCAGGGAAAGCCAAACCAGGTATCAGGCTAAGCAAGACAAGTGGAACAAGAAGATGTATCAGGCCATAAAGGCCTTGATCTGCTGCAGTAAAGGGGAAGAAGCACCCCCACTTTCGCCCGACTCGAACGAGCAGCGTCGCGATCTTGCGGATAACTAGTAGTTGCTTTAAGTCAATTAGACCTAATCCCCTATACTAGAAGATAATTAGGACCTTTGGTTATCTAGCTTGTATTTTTCTTTCAGTCTAGCACGTTTACTGATGCTTGTAATCCATTCTGTAACATGTAATTGGCCATGTCAATGATATTTTGAAATCAATGTGAATGTGTGGATTGCCTCGGAAGATTTCTTGTTATCCTGAAAATGCTTGTATGTATGTTGCCTGTGGATCTCTCATATGTACGCATAACCTGGATATGAGAAATGTTCTAGTACCTAGCCTATTAAAGGACGTTCTTTTTTCAGGAAATGCCTCGGCGATCGGAAGGTCGATTTGTCCGCCTCCCTCACGGTGGCCTAGTCGATAAGGATCCAATCCTTAACGAACAACAAGGCCCCTAAAGGGCGAGCGGTCCCAAAACACGGGAAGCACTACCCAGGAGGCGGCCCCAAATGTTCCTCCATCGCAGGCCGCGACACCCGTACCCCCTCCGCCTCTGGCCATGGAGCAGATGGGCCAGATGTTGCGCCTTATGCAACAACAGCAACAAACCATGGCCGCTAATATGCAACACCAACAACACATGATGGCCACTATGATGGGAGCCTTGGCCCATAATTTGGGCATACCGCAACCGGAACCACCCGCCATGGCCGCACCCGCGACCAACATAAACAACCTATATGAGCGATTCCAGAGGCACAGGCATGAGAGTTCCGTCGGAGCTATTCGTCGTGTTATTCATGGGAAAGTACTTAAAAAAATCGCGTGATGGTAGTCTCGTCTTGAAATCAACTGTCAGATGGTGAATCTATTGAATGGAGGTGACTACCACGGTTAAGTTTGTGTCAGAGTAAGAATGTAAGGCCAGAATAGTTGGATTTGTATCATACACGTGTACATACTAAGTAAATTACTTAGTAACGCTCGAGAACTTTCAATACTCGGGTATTGAAAAGTTTGGGGTGTTACAGATGGGGCCTAGCCAACAGTTCCGCCGTCCTCCTGCACCTCAAGCTAGGCCCCCACAACGGCCCATGTAGCGGCCAAACCTTCCTCAGCAGGCACGAGTTCATGCCTTAGCGGCCGAGGGCCAAGATGCAGTCCTCCCCACTCCTACGACCTTTGAGGCTACGACCCACATAGAAGGTACTCCCATCTTTCGCATACAACTGGATCCACTGTTTCTCTTATATTGCATACAACTATCATTGCAGCCGCCGGGACCTTCTCCGAAGCAACAAAGATATGTTGTAATTGCCCGTAGACTTAGGTGGCAAAGTGGTACTCGTAAACCTGATAGCAACCAAGATTTTCCACTATGATGTCATCCTGGGCATGGACTAGTTGACTAAAATGAAGGGGGAAATCGATTGTGACACTAGATCTGTGGAGATACATGACGACAACGGCACTTCCTTCATATTTTCAGTCCAGGTCAGCTATGCACGTAGAATTCTGTGTTATGCATCATTAGAGGAGAGGTATCAGGGGCCTTCGCTAACTTGCACTCCCGTAATCCAAGATTTTATCAACGTGTTTAAAGCCATACCTGGACTTCCTCCTCGACATGAGATAGACTTCACGATGATCTGCCCCCGGTGTCAAGCCCATCTCCTTGCCTACCTATCGCATGCCCCCATGTGAGATGAAAGAACTAAGGTCCCAAATCGACAACTTGCTAAAGTCAGGCTTTATTCGTCCCAGTGTATCGCCATGGGGAGCCCCGGTCTTGTTTGTGAAGAAGAAGGACGGCACGTTGCGTTTATGCGTAGATTACAGGAGATTGAAAAAAGTGACAGTTCGAAACAAATACCCTTTGCCCAGAATTGACGACTTGTTTGATCAGTTGAGGGGTGCCCAATACTTCTCCAAGATCGATCTACAGTCAGGGTACCATCAGTTGCGAGTAAGGGACGAAGATATACAGAAGACGACCTTCAGAACCTGCTTTGGCCATTATGAGTTCCTAATTATATCGTTCGGGCTCACCAATGCTCCAGCGGTATTCATGGACCCCATGAACAGAGTCTTTAGGCCGTTCCTATACAGATTTGTCATTGTGTTCATCGACGACATATTAATTTATTCAAAGAGCCGTGAAGAGCATGAAGAGCATCTAAGGGCAGTCCTGGAAACACTTAAGAAAAATCAATTGTTTACGCAATTCAGAAAATGTGACTTCTGGAAGGAGGAAGTCAAATTTCTAGGACATGTATTGTTCAAGGAAAAA